>DWJZ01003237.1:0-17496 GCA_018249125.1 Asbolis capucinus
ACGACCAAAAAGCCGCGTTCTCCTACATCATGAGAACGCTTCTTTACACACGGCCAACAAAACAAAGTCAATTTTAGTTTCCGAAAAAGTACAACTCGTTACCCATCCTGCACATAGCCCTGACCTAGCACACTGTAATTTCTGTATTTTCCTCAAAATCAAAGATTTGAGGACAGGTTTCACTTTTACCAACTCCGAAGAGGTAGTGATAGCGTTCAATCAGCGCGTAGATAACATGCCTTCAGATCTGTGGCCCTCCTGATTTAATAAATGATTCGATCGCATGAAAAAATGTTTAAAATGCAAAGGAGAATATTTTGAAAAGCAATAAACATACTATTTAGGTTATAACATGTTGTTTCTTTAAGTTATGCAAAATTTTTAGTGTGACCTATGTATTTTATATTTTGACACAGCATTTGACCTTCTAAACATAAAAAATCTAATTTTAAAATGCTAAGAGGGCTGCATGGGGCCCGCAGGCCACAAATTGCTCACCCCTGGTCTAAGCCATAGCACACCACGCTGGCCAACTGCAGATTGTAGACTTCACACACCTTTGACTTTACGGAAGACTCTGAGGAGTGCAGGTTCCTTCACAAGGTTTTCATTCACCAAAGCAATAGATAATCAACTTGTAATTTCCTACTACAATAAATTTTTCATTCTTTTATACCCTTCAACGAAGTAATGCAAACAAAAATAACTTTTAGTGTCAACAAAACTGTTTGATGGTGTGACCAAAATAAATGGAGTGCCCCTATGTATAAGGGCCATAGTACAAAATCATAACTTGTCAACACAGACTCTCGAAGTTTCAATTTGATATATATTGTACATACTATAACTGAAGCTTACGAAACATTTCATAATATTGACATGTGGTTCCTGTATTAAACCATTTCAGTGCATGTCCTTAATTATAGTAAAAGGAAGTGTTTAACATAAAAAGTGACAATTCTCAGATTATTGCATTGGCATACATAGAAGCTTGGTGGCTTCTAATACTAGTTAAAATTTACTTAGGTTTATAATTTATTAAATTTTCTTTTGTCATTATATTAAGTTGACTCATGGGATTATTGTAAAATTGGCTACCATTTGTACCATAATCCCTGTTATGTTAGCTTTAAAAAGTGGGGTTAGTATGCCTTACTATGGCTTCAGATGCAAGCTTAAACAGTAATATTGATGTGGCTTTTACTTGTTCACAGGCATCAAGGTAATCAACACCATGTGCTGCTATGATTCGATATCAAAACACAATATTAATGTTGTTTGTTTATACACAAAAGTGTCCTAATATGTTGGTATGAGAAACATTTCACCACATGGTGTATATAACCCATGTATATGCGCCTAACTCTTAGTTGCGTATTAACTGAACTATAATTATATTGGTAAACATCTTACCTTTGATCAATAAGCATTACTTCTTCCTCCCTGGCTTCCAGTTCGTTAGAAAACTCACGATGAATTATATTTCTTATTTTATTCAGTCTTGCCTCTTCAGAGACTTCTTGAGGAGGTGTATTCCCGCCACCTGATGCGTGGTAGTCTGGGTCCTGGTATTCATCTTTTATATCCATTATTATTGATTTCCTGGCCGAGAGTTATATCTAAAGAGGGCCCCGTTAAAATTACACGGCGATTCGATCACTTTTTACGTCACAGCGCGCTAAAAACTGGTTTATTAACATTTCTCACAGTAAACAGTGCCTAGGCGTGTTCCTCCGCATTACACAAATAGAGAAAAAGGAAAATTTTGTAATAAATTAATCAATTTTTCCTAGTTGACAGCGAAAGGTCATTAACCGGATTTCTTGATTTGCATTTTTTTCAAGGTGGCGATAAATTGAGTTGCGTTTTCAATCATCGTGTGATTGTACTCTGTGCTTTCATTCATATCCAGAGTCTATTTTTAATCAAAATTAATCAGGGCTAAAAACAATTTTTAAAAGTTTGCTCCATTTATTTCTATGTTAAGACTTGTTTATCACCTAAGTATAATAAAATTAAAGTGGGTGGAGCTGCAGTACAATGACAAATGTTTAAATGCCATCAATACAGCAGCTAGCAGTAGCAACTAGCAACCTCACATTTTTTAAAGGTGTTTGTAAGGTTCCACTTAATGTTTGACGCAAATCTAGTTTATATGTTTTGCTAGATATTTATATTATATTTTCAAGCATTACCTTAATGCGCTTTATCATCTAAGACTACATCGACAATTACCAACAGGTGGAATTTTAGCCAAGCATTAACTTATAATATGTAAAAAAACCTATTATGGTTCAAAATTTAATCAAAAAAATATACACGTGAAGATTTAAAGTGAATGAACAATAATATTTTAACGATAATAGTATCCTCACTCAACGGAACCCTTGTAAAAAATTGCTCTAGAGCTGGCAACTCAAAGTTATATAATGTCATAGTCATATTTGTCATATAAACAAACTGTCATTCGATAAGTGAATGTTCACGGAAAAGCTGACGACGAACTCGAAGCGATTGTAATTTTGTGACGATTCTCTTGTGACGTATTACATACTTGCTTTCTAACGAAGCAGTTTTCTTAGAACAACGTGCCAAGGGGCAGGCAGTGTTGTGCGGGATGTGAGGGCTCGCGGGACGAGCGAGCGCCTATGTCAGACTCACAAATAACGGGCCAAGAGGCCATGCGTAGATCTTTCTTCTACGCGAGCAGCAGTAGCGACACCGAGGAATACAGGCGGGACAGCGAGGAGCGTCGCAAGCGGCTTTCGAAGCGCAACATACCAAACGTGAGGCTGCGGATCCCGACCAACATGATCAAGAATAGCGCTCCCACGCCGTCCACTTCGCAGGATCCCCCGCGCAACGGGCACAAGAATCAGCTCGCTGACGACAGGATCACGCTGGTGGTGGACAACACGCGGTTCGTGGTGGACCCTGCTCAGTTCACAGCACACCCTAACACCATGCTGGGTCGAATGTTCAGTTCCGGTGAGTTCCATGTATAAAAATCCAGTGTTTCGATGTTCGTTTGCACTATCTCCAAAACCATTAAACCAATTCCAATGAAATTTTGCAGATGTGTATTGTTGGGTCCAACTTAGAAAATATGATATTTTTTTAATTAATAATTTTTAACTTCCTCTAATATTCGAGCAAAGCCTGAATTGTCAGTTGTTGTTCAGTTGTTGTTCTATAGATATGGTAAACTTTCTGAAGACTATAGTATAAGTCGGAAATTTTAAAAATGTGATGAATTTGTCACATTGGAGTGCCAATTTCAATAGTTTCTTTTCTTTGTAATTCCCAACATTGACCAAAGTTTATTTTGTAACAAATCTATGTATTTCCATGACCAAATCCTACCCCTATGTTTTGTGATATAAACTGCATTGCTTGGGAATATGTACAAAAGTATGTTCCCTCCTGCTCTTTGTCTAGTTGCCTCAATGCTGGGGGTTTTGACCTCAAACACACAGAAATTTTCTTTTAACTTAACATAGTTAACATTAATCTCCATCAGATGACTCATAATATGATAATGAAATGAAATAGAGTAACTGTCTCTGAAGCTGGAACTCACAAGTCATTCATGGCTGACTCAATCAAAAGAGTAATACTTAGATAATAACTACACAACAATAACATTAATCCCTCCACTTATCTGAATTGCAGCAGGGTGGGGCATGGTGTAGGCCTCAATAAGAGGAGAGACTTGTAATCAATATGGGTCAGTAATAAATAGGTTGAAGCCAATATTTGTAACTAGTTGCATACCAGTAATAAGTAGTGTGATGCGTATAACAAAGTAATGATGGTGATATTATAATCCTCTTTCATATCCAGCATCTGTGTTTCCACTCAAATATAATGAAGGGGTTTTTAAGACAAGACTCTAAGTTAATGTGTTTTGCCATCTACGACTATATTGCCACTTACCATTTGGTGGGATTGTGGTTAAGCATGTAAGCACTTATAATATGTAAAAAAATCTCTATTACAAAGTTGCTGACTTTTATCACCAGTTACATTGCAACCTTTATATAACGAAACTAAAAAGAATCAAAAATATTTCATTTTTTCAAATAATTTGTTACAATGAGGTTTGTTATATAGAGGTTAGATTGGTCTACAATTTGTTTTAGGTACTTAAAATTAATTAAGTTAATGAAAAATTTAACTCTCTAAACCTGTTGAGACATGGAGTTTTGTGAAAGTGAACTTAGATAACTGATATGGTCCGTTAAGGTTAAGTTATCAAGTTAAATTACTTTGTAAATGTTAGTAGTTAGTGTAATTAGTTAGTAAATAATTCTTTCTTTTACATTTTGCATTGATTTAAACATTTTTAATAAAAAGATTTTTGTTAACTATTTTCATAATATAAAGGTATATTTTGTATTAAATGTTACTGGCAGTTCCAGGGGATATCAAAAAATTTTTTAACTCAATTATATTTGTCATATTGAAGGTTGTTATTTAAGTTTACACTTTATAATACTATAGGTAGAAGATATAATAATAAATTGTGTGTTTTTTATATTAAATAAGTTAGCGCTTGACTACGAAACCACATGATGGTAAGTGGAGACATAGTCTTTCCTGGTAAAGCACACTAACTTAGTAAAAGCCTATTCACTCTTGACTTGAAGACTAAAATTACTATAGTTTGAGTTATCCAGACTACAAATTATCTCTTATCCAAAGGTAGTTCAGGTCTGATTAACAAACATCCTGTTGTTATTGTTCCTGGAAATCTTCTCATTTATACTATAGCCTACTGACATATTTGTTAAGTGGGTATTTCTTCCTAAGACGAAATAGTTTTACATTTCATTTATTAATTTATTAAGGGGGTCCCCAACATTTCATATGATTGCAGTTATTATTAAATGACATCCAAGTACGTAACTGACAAGGATGCATGGAAATGATCTGCTCTGCTCTCAGTTCTGATCGGGCTACTTAAAACCCTTGTAATAGATTCAAGTTTTGTTGTTCAAAAGAGTAACAGGAGTTTTTTTCCGCCGCCTTTTTTTCTTCCAGCCTACACTAGAGTACATAGTTCTAAATTTCTATTATTTATTAGGTATAACCCGCGCGCGTTGCTACGCATCAACTCATCAACCATGTATCTGATCGATATCATTTTGGAACCAAAACCTATTCTAGATAATTCTGAACAAAGTTGCAAACATCAGTGCTCCATCTCTTACCATTTCGGAGTCCATAAAGGACAAACATTCATTTTTATAGCTGATAACAGATAGTTACTGTCTATCGAGACTTCAGGCTTTATCATAGAAATCTTATGTTATAATATTTATGTACTTTGTATTGTTAACTTTTGTTAAGTTAGTTATCGGTTCCTAAGCCGATATAAATGATTTCCATTCATTTGTTCCATATACATTGACGTATTTTCTTAGTTTTACTGTGAGACTGTACATATGCATGTTTTTATTGGATTGTAAACATTACAACATCACAGATTAAATACAATGATATAATCTGTTGAGCCAACAAAACATTGTTTCAAAAGTCTTGTGTAAACACATACATATGTGTCTGCCGTCGGTCTTAAGCCTGGTGGTATGGTTTCATGAAATAAGTGTTTATGTCTTCTTTATTCTTGAATTCTTTTTCTTACTGCGCCTGTTCACTGCTGAAGGTTGGCTGTTAGTTTGTCTGTCCAGACGAAATTATCGTCAGTGGTGATGTCTGTCCATTCCCTGATGTTTCAGTTACTACTTTTTTTGGCCTCCAGCGCACCTGTTTCTTTCCATGCCATCATGAGTTGGAGCAGATTATAATAATGCCTAAGAATATAGCTGAGGTATCTCTAATGATTCTTGATGATAATATACTGTCTGATTGATGGGAAGCATGCGACGGTGACATCATGAAAAGTTGTAATTTAAAATTGATTATACATAATTATCTAATGGTAAAATAATTTCATAATTTCACTGGCATATATTTAGGGTAGATCAACATTACTGAGATGGTTGTCTTTATGATGTTTTCATAAGTTATCTATTAACTTATCATTATTTTATCAACGTTCTGCGCTGTAGTTCAGTTTGGTTTTGAATGCTAATGAGCAGTGGCGTAGCTACCTTGGGTGACACCCGCTGCAGAAGTTGGTGGTGTAACCCTACTGAAAGTAAAAACAAACAAATTTTATTTTATTTTATTCAATATATTTTTTTGATGTTTGTACATTGCTCATTGTTGAGTAAACGGGTTGATGTCACCCCAAAAAAGGTGACACCCGGCGCGGACCGCCCTTGCCGCCCCCCCCTTGATACGCCGCTGCTGAGGTTTGGTAATGATATCACAATTATTCATTTTCAATAAAATGCCATCGGAACCGTGGCCAGTGTATGTAAATCACCAATTCGTCCACCAGGCCTGGAGTTCACACATCCAAACGAGCGTGGGGAGTACGAGGTGGCTGAGGGGATATCAGCGACGGTGTTCCGTGCTATCCTGGAGTATTACCGTGGTGGCACCATCAGATGTCCACCGACTGTGTCAGTTCAGGAGTTGAGAGAGGCGTGTGATTATTTACTGGTTCCGTTTGATGCTAATACTGTGCGTTGTCAGGTGAGTCTATACTATTATTATAAAAGAAAATAAATATTGTTTGTTTGGGGACAATAGGCTCCAACACTACTGGGCCGAATTGAAAAATTATTTCACGATTAGTAGTAGGATACATTATCCCTGAAGAACATAGGCCATAAAATATTTTCAATAACCTTAACAAAAATACACTATATCGCGTACGCTGCGGAGTTTATTGACTATAGTTTTATAAAGGACATCAGTATCTACAAATAAGTCCGCGACACCATATGTCTAACTGTTACAGTTATATCACAATAACTACTTTTTTCTAATAACTGACTCTTCCGAAGCGAACGAGGGCAGTTTCTAATTTGTAATATAATTTGCATACCACTGCAAACGGTAAATTGTAACTGCACCTCGAATATGATAAGATAAGGTAACCACAATTTTAGCAAATAAAAATAAATCCATTCGATTTTGAAAAAATGTGGTTTAAATTGAAGGCGAGTCTTATAGGTTTCTTTCTTAATAAATAACCAATCAATAAGTATAGGTACATCTATACATATATGTTTTCACACGGACGCATTTAAGCTTTGCTTTTGTATGTGAAATGTTATCTAGTTTATTGTTGATCGAAGATTTGAAGTATTTGAACCAAATCTTCCAGAATCTCCGCGGCCTCCTCCACGAGCTATCGAACGAGGGCGCGCGTCGCCAGTTCGAGTGTTTCCTGGAGCGTCTGATCCTGCCCCTCATGGTGGAGTCGGCCGAGCGCGGCGACCGCGAGTGTCACGTCGTGGTGCTGCTCGACGATGACTCCGTGGAGTGGGATGAAGAGTATCCTCCTCAGATGGGGGATGAGTATAGCCAGACTGTGTTATCCACGCCGCTGTATAGGTTCTTCAAGTACATCGAGAATAGGTGAGTTTATTCAGAAGTAACATGTGTATTGGATATTTGGTATACTTTTATTAATATTATGATTTAAATCTATTAAATTTGTTAAGAATGGAAGAAATGTATTTACTTAATTTAGTAAAATACGCATTATTGAGGATGATTCGAGAACTACTCGTCAGATGACACTCAAATAACAAGCACCAGCTGTAGAATAAAGCAGATTCATCGGTACAACCAGTAAAATATCTGGTTACTTTAAGAAATATGTTGAATTGAGAACAAATTTCTTTTTTTTTTGAAGTCGTTTAAAATTCATATTTGTAAGATAATGACGAAGACGGCATGATGAATTTTGATAATTTATATTCATTGTATTATTAATATTATTGTACGTATTTTAAAAAGATGTGCTCATGCTTCTCCTCTTTATTATGGCATGTTTCCGAAACGGTGGTAGATTAAAAAAATGTCGTTCGTAAGATTATTGTAAATACCTACATGAAATAAACAATTTGACTTTTTTTTGGTTTTCTTCGTCTTTTATTATGAGTACCGCAAGGGAATGGAATAACTTGTCTGCGTCGGTGTTGCTACCTAAATACGATGTGGGAGACGAGTTAGTGTGTCCAACATCTTAGATATCATCACCACTTTCATCAGGTGGGATCGATGTCAAGCATTAACTTATTTTGTATAAAAAATGTTTTGGCTATAATATATAAAGCTATGTCAATTTCAGGGACGTCGCCAAACAAGTGATGAAGGAGCGCGGTCTAAAGAAGATACGGCTGGGTGTCGAGGGCTACCCCACTTACAAGGAGAAGGTGCGCAAGAGACCCGGCGGACGGGCAGAGGTTATCTACAACTATGTCCAAAGACCCTTCATCCACATGTCCTGGGAGAAAGAAGAAGCCAAGAGTCGCCATGTAGACTTTCAGTGCTTCAAGTCCAAATCTGTCACCAATTTGGCAGAAGCCACTGCTGACCCAGTCATCGAGCTGGATTCCAATAGAGTGAGGGAACCCGAGGTGGAAGTTCAAGACCCTGGACCAGAAGTGCAGGAGGAAGAGCAGTGATTGCCGGTCCGCTCGTCACGAGCGGTTGCAAGAGTTCTCATGGGTATGTTTTGCTGGTATCTATGATTTTGGAGGTCATGTCAAATATTTGGCGGTTATATCGAAAGATTTGAAGGTTATGTCTAATGTTTCAGTGATTGAAGTACGCACAATGGTGTTCCATCGATAGGAATGCCTCATTTAGACAGGTCTAGGACGGTCAAAGTAATTGTATTGTGTATCGTGCTATCTGACGGCAGAATGCAGATTTCAGAATCTAGGGAAACAAATTGCCTTGGATCAAAGATGAAGATTTTATTACGAATAGAAATAGAACATTTAATGGGTTAACAGAACGTGTAGATAATATCAGTGAAAGAGAAAATAAATCTTCGGTAGATGTTTCAGTTATGTTGGAAATTCACTTTGGTGATTGTATTTTATAAGGAGTGGAGACAAGGTTCGAAGATTTAACAGGACGTCCATTTAGGCTGGTCAGAGTAAGGAGGGAGATTTGAAACGCATCATATCACATAATTAGACAATAGATACATATTTACCACACGTAATTATTATATGAATACACTAATCTTGTGATGGTTGTTAATAGGCGAAGATAATTAAGATTTTGTTCATGAAGGTCAAGAATCAATTATGCATTGTAATACTAGAAAGACAAAAAACTGATCTGATTAATAATAAAAGAATAAACCTTAATCATTTATATTGAAGAATTTTTAAGTTACAAATAATAGATGGGATTAAACATTATTCATTGTCATTTAGCTAGGAGAGGTGCAAGGCTGACGTCATGTCTATTGCACAGTGATGTCAGATTAATACGAAGAAAGATGTTAACAGTTGTAGATCTATTTGCAATTGGCCTAAAGTGCGTTCAAATTTGAATTCAAAGCATGATAAAAAAAAACTAGCAAAAAACAACGTATTGCTAAATTGTTACTGAAATTTTATACGATTAGGCTAGTGCATGGAGCATTTTAATGTTAGCGTTTCGTGTAAAGAATGATAAAATAAAAAAAAATGTGTAAAAAAAAGGTTTTTGTAAGAATGTATTAAACTGTGCGACGCATATCGGAGTAACGCATATTTGTGATTTTTTCGAATTTACTTAGGCATTCGATAGAAAGGCTATTGTTCAAATAACATTGGTAATTAAAATTAATAACCACCTTCCTTAAAACTACAGATATCATAATGATAGATGAACAAAACTTATCGATGCATGATACTCCGCTATGCGTTGTCTTTCAGGATTTGTGTTTGTATTGAGGGATTTCCCAAGGGAGCGGTTTTGGTCCAATGTTGTTCTTATATACCAATTTTAATGTTATATCGAAAGTAAATGGCGATAAGGTAAATATAAGTTCTATAATCTCGTACTTACTTACATTTAATATGAGAAGCTTATGCTTGTGAACAGATTCCTATAAACATTGTACGTTATTGTTATTCAATAGATGAGCACAATACTAATAGTGATAAATATATTCTAAATTTACAGCTTTCTGTACTTATATGCAAAATTCTGGTATTTGATGATATGAAAAATTAAACAGTTAACTAAGAATTTACCATTTTTGAAATTGTTATTTATTATGAAGTCCGTGTCTACTTAGATAGTTATGAAGCTTTCACTGCGGGTAGTTTAAATAAAGTTGTTATATTTTGTGAGCAAAACAAACTCACAAAATCAATTGTTTTAGGAAAATTACATATTATTTATATATAATCATCATGTATCCATGTACACTTAAGGTTTTTTTAAATTTTTAATCACTTTCAAATAAAAAACTCTGTACATCAAAACTTAATGTTTTTTGTATTAAGTATATCTTAATCTTTATTAACAAATATTTTTGTAGTCATAATATGAGGCATATGCGATAAAGATTTCTTTACCATTGTTTTTCGCTTATTCTACCGCCGGGAAAGAATAAAATAGATAAATATTCTTATGATACTATAACAATGTTATAAACTTGTAATAGTGCTTTCGCCGTTCCGGCGACACACTCGTCTATATTTCCATTTGCTATCTATTTTAATCACTTATGTTATCTTAGTGAGTTTAATAAAGACTTTTGGTATGAACTTCTGTTTTTTATTTACTTTTTTATAATAAATATATCAAGACAACTCACACACGGCCATCTGATTCCAAACTAAGCATTAGCTTGTACTATTGTGATCAGACAACTGATAAACATACATGTAATATAAATACATACTTATATAGATATTTTTACTACAACCAAACATAGTACAAACGTTACTTCCCAGCACAGTCAAGATTGCTCTAGGTGAGAATAGAACCCATGCCCTCTGGCCTAGCAGTCAGGCTAAACAATCACTAGACCAATGGGTCAGTCGAATATAATAGCACTATTTTAATATGAAATATGACTTATCATCCATTCAAATTTCAATTTCACAACAATTAAAGAGTGTATCTATCATTTCCTATCGTTAAAGGCACCTATAGAATAGTAATCTTACTAAAATTAAAAGCGCGAAAGTACATTCAATTTGTCTGTCAAGAATTCACGCCTAACTACTGAAACAATTTTAATGAAAATTGTACAGAATATAAATATAGATTAAAAAGTTTAGAAATAACAAAGAAGAAGATGAAAGTTAGCATGAGAAGTTATCGAAGATATCACTATAAAACAAGCCTCATTAGAAAATGCATAATCATCAGGACGGAAGGGATTATATGTATGTATATGACTCCGTAGTGTAAGAAGTGGGTCTAATGAAGCTTGCAAGATTTGACCAGAACAAACATACTAATATATAATTCAAACACTACAAATTAAAGAAAAGTAAAAATATGAAGTTGATGCCAAAATATTTCTTCAAGTGTTTTTGAAATATCGACTTGTGGAGGCTGAGATAGAATGTGATAACTATTCCACGCAGTCGTGAGTCGTGACGAACTAAATAGTTCGAATTTATTATCGTTAGATAGGAATCGTCATCAAATAAAACACCACTGTAGTTATACTTATGTTTATTGAATTTATTTTATATATTTACGGATCTAATAACAATGTCGCCTGCAAAATTTCCAAACACACTTTATCTATATATAATAATATTATACACTCGCGGCGTCTGTGGTCCGCGCCCTCTATGGAAGTCATCTTGGCCTGGAACAAATCGTATATATGTATATCTAAGTGGTCCCTGGAAGGAATTGAAACAAATATTACTAAAAACATTAATATTTTTCAAAACAATAATTTTACAACCAATTCGCATCAAGTGTGAGAGCTCCCCTTAGTACTAACATATTATCATTAATTTTGAATAAAGAAGTTGAGTAAAACCAACGATCTCTTGTTCGACATTGGTCCTTCAAGCCGGATCTGAACCAGTAACTTTCATTAGTTTCCTATTATCGTCGCTACGAAAATACGAAAAACCTTACAGCTAATTTTAGTGACAATTAACCTTAATTTTTTTATCTTTAAAATTTGACTTATTCATCAGCTTTGGATATATTTCTCGTCCGAGGAACTCACCATGTGTCCCCTTAGAGGTCTACGCGGGCTGGGGCTGCGGCCCCAGCAGAGGAGCTGTGGGCGCGGGCCCCGGTGAGGAAGCGGGGGAGGTGGAGGGAGAGGGAGACTCCTTCCCCCTCTGCCGCTCCATCTTCGTCTTCTCGCCGGACATTATCGCCTTTATGTCATCCGCGTCTAATGTCTCGTATCTGAAACATAATTGAACTTCGAAGAATATTTGAATAACTAGTAACGGTTGTACAGAGTCCAGAGCCGCAGAGATACTTGGAGCTTTAACCTAGTCCATTATTTAGCACAAGGCACCATGAAAGAGGTGGCTTGGATTCAGGGGAGATGGGAGTTTCTTACATCCAAAAGAAGAGGTAATGACAATACGAGCTGACTGTCAGGTAATGATGAGTCATTTGAGGTTATGTAGACGCGATATGAAATTAGATGGAAATAAGGTTGAACAGTATGAGGCGACGAAGATCACTTTATGCATGTTTTGTTAATCCAATAAGAGCTTACTGTACTAGGTGACTTACAATATTTGATTTGACTTTTGATGATGAGGGTTTTAAATTGAGGTGATGAAGATGATGGTGATGGTGATGAATCATACTGACTTGAGAAGCGCATCACTGAGCGCGCGGTGCTCCTTGGCGTGCGCCCGCAGGATGGCCTTGGCGCGCTCGTAGCTCTCCGCCAGCAACTTCTTTATCTCGCCGTCCACCTGATACAAAATAATCACAAGTTATAGTTACTAGGGTGCCTACTAGTTCATATCAATCAACAATCAAATTGCCCTCGCTTCGGTTAGGCAAAAGATTGGATGAAAACTATCCAATAATCTTTCCCGTCTTATAAGCTACAAACAAGATATTTATATTGCTAGTGGTGTATTACTGTAGTATTCTAAGCATAATGTAATGTAACAAATACAGACCAGCTCGCTGGTGGCAGGCCCCAGCGGCTCGGGCTGGCCGGTGCGCGGCTGCAGCGCTCGCAGCCCCACCTTGTCGCTCATGCCCCACTCGCGGACCATGTGCGCCGCTATCGATGTCGCCTGCTGCAGGTCTGATGACGCTCCTGATCAGACAACACCGGCGTTATCTCCTACCAACTGCTCCGAAGTTTGTCTTTTTCGTCGATGATAGCAGACGTACGTACAAACTATGATGCCCAACTTCTATCCCCAAAAATTTCAAGCCTTCTTCGTGATAATATATTTCGCAAATAAATTTCTAAATATAAAATTCTGTTTCGAAACCCAAATATGCTTATTCAAAGATACCCTCACATGCTGCACGCATGCAGCAAACATAAATAAAACAAAGTTTATTAAAAATATTTAAAACATAAGCTTTAATTATACACCCATAATACAAACAAACATAAAATTTCATAACTGTATTGTTAACCGCTGAGGAGTTCCTATGTCTGGACCATTCCTGAACGTATCAGGTCAGGCTTATAATAATGTATTTTCATCAGGATGAAAACTTTATGCAAAATTTCAGCTCCGTAATGCAAGAGCAAGTGGGTCTAATTAAACTTGCAAGATTTGACCCGTAACAAACAAATATACAAACATACTAATATACACTGCAACTTAAATAAAAGTTTGTAAAAATAATTAAATTATGATTTCTTTCATCATGCGTACCGTGAAGGACTGGAATAAGTTGCTAGCGTGAGTGTTTCCGTTCGATTACAATGTAAGGGTCTACAAGTCAAGAATGAATAGGCTATTACTAATTTAGTGACGACATCGCCGCTTACCAGCAGGCGGGACGGAGGTCAAAACAAATTTACCGCAAGTAAATAATGTAGTCGTCCTGTCGTCTACTGTTTTCCTATCTTATCTTTAAAACCGGTTGTATATGCGAGACAAATCGCTTGTTCGCTTATAGTTTTATAACTCATTTTATATTTTTAGTCGCATTTAATATTAACCTAACCTGTTTTTAGTTGTAGAAGGTTGTGTTTTGTATTTGTAAATTTAAGAGACTGACAAGTTTGCGGTCAAACCGGAACACGGCTTATGCAGCTTCTCAATATAAAATTGTAAAATTTAAACGTAAATAAATAAAAAAATCTATATATAAATTAAAAAAAATCATCACATACTCATCACACACTGAGCATCCCTCGCTTGTAAGATCACCAAGGGACCGAGGTGTTGATCTATACAAGCCACCATCCGCAACCAACATTATATGAACATGTAACTATACTATTATACACCAAACTAACCTGACGTGATCTTATCTGGGCCGAAGACCAGCTCCTCTGCAGCACGGCCTCCCATCATGGTGTCCATGGTAGCCAGGAGTTGCTGCTTGGTTACATGGTACCTGAAAAGTTATTTTAAAATTTCATACAAACATATAAATGCGAAAGTAACGACGTCTTATTTATTAACGCTTTTACGTCTAAAGCACAACCGATTTTGATAAAAATACGTGCAGAGATAAACTACAACTTGAGAAAAAACATAGGCTGTTGCTAACTGTACTATGAGTGCTAGTACATAATTTGTGAAGGGCTTTATGACCTACGACACATAATAAAACCAGTGGATTGTAATATAACTGTATTATACATTAATAGATGTGCTGTCTCGCAGGCCGCTGTAGGTCGAGTGGACGCGCTGTCGTTCATTGCGCCTTTCCCCCAGATTGCCACCCGAGCAACTGCCGTCGCTGGGCCGGGCTACACATTCGCAGAACATAATAATGTACAACAATATATAATATGTTACCTCTCCTTGGCGGGGATGTACGCCGTGTGTCCGAGCGAGGGCCCGCGCGGGATGATGGTCACCTTGTGGAGCGGGTGCGCATCCTGACACACAATGTTGTCTGGTTATTTATATTGTTGTCTGGTTATTTTATAAAGTTCAGGTGTTATTTTTATACAATCATATCGAGTATGTCTGTCTGTTTTAATGTCAATCTATACGTACCTGTCTGTTGCGGTCTGTACGTGTCTTTGTCTTGTAACTGTCCTCTTTCTATTTGCATCTATTTCTGTGTCACGTAACCGTCTGTGTCTCTATCTGTATCTCCTTCTATGTGCTGTGTCTAACTGTCTGTATCTCTTTCTGTTTGCATTTTAAGAGATGCACTGACAGGAGCGTCATGTAACTGTTTATGTCTTTGTATCTGTCTATCTATCTATCTGTATATCTTTTTCTGTATTGTGTAACTTTCTGTCTATTTGTCTGTATCTCCTTCTGTGTGTGGTAACCTTCTGTTTGTTTATCTATGTCTTGTAAATATCTATGTGTGTGTTTTGTGTGTGTATGTGTGTGTGGTACACGTTACCTTAGTGTAGTAGGCGACGACCGCATGCCCCCCCTCGTGGCAGGCAGTGATGGCATTGGCCTCGTCGTCGGGCAGCCGCGAGCGACGTGCCGGCCCCATCAGCACCTTGTCTCGCGCCTCCTCCAGGTGCACCATCGACACTGTCTTCGCCCCCTCTATCGCCGCCCTAAACAAAACATGCGTTTTAAACACGATTCAACGTTGTCTGTGTACGCTGTGCTACGGGTACTCACGATTTATGTTTTTATATGAAATCTATACTAACAATAAAAGTAATTCAATTCTGTGCATTAAATTTTTGAAAATTTTGATGCAGGGAAGCTTTGTTATGGGTATAGAGACCGAAATATATTTTACAATTTATAGTTTACTTGTCTGTCTGGTTTAGCTTCCCTCAAAAACCTTTGGATATATTTAGATGAAACTTGACATAGTCGTAATTCAAAACCCAAAAATGATTATAGGATATGTTTTATCCTAAGAAATGACTTAGTTTCCACAGGATAACAGGTTATAGTTAGTATGGCAACTCCGAAACCAATGGACCAATTAAGATGAAATTTTGCATGTTTGTGGCTTATGTAAGTACAATTTTTTTTATGATAATTTTTATCCCAGAAAACTGCTTTGTTCTCGGGTGTAATAGGTTATAATTAGTATGTAAATTCTAAAACCACTAGATAACTCTTCTTCCGAAGCGAAGCGAGGCTAATTTCTAGTATATTAAAACCTTAAAATGTATTATTTTCTTATTGAACACTCGCCTTAACTACCCGCCATGTCCAAGAGTTGACAGAATGCCATTAGGCATTAGATTCGTCCATTGTAACACCAACTTGAGGTTTTCAATATTATATTAAATAAATAAATATTACTTGAGCGCAGCCTGATTGACCATAGATTCCAGGTCAGCCCCGGTGAAGCCGGTTGTCCCCCGGGCCAGGGCATCCACGTCCACGTCTCCGTGCGCAGATATCCTCGCCACATACAGCTGCAGGATCTCCAGGCGACCGGAGTAGTCTGGAGTCGGGACTGATACCTGCAGGGCAAGGTTATACTGGCTTACGGGTATGATCTGGAGCAGCGTGATGGAGTATGCTCTAGACCTTACGTGACAGTCACGAGACTCGGGGTCAGAAGCGGAGTTATATGCTTAACAATTCAGTGATAGCCTAGTGGTTTGAACGTTGGTCTCTCGAAAGAAGGTCCTGGGTTCAAATCCTGCGCGCACCTCTAATTGTCCTTTAATATGTGTCCTGCAAGGCACATTACCTCGAGATCGAACCGTCCCGGCCGAAGCAGCGCTTGGTCCAGGTCATCCCGGCGGTTGGTGGCGCCAAGCACGATGACCCCCTCGTTCTGGTGGAAACCGTCCATCTCTGACAGCAGCTGGTTGATCGTCTGCCAGAGAGCAACATAAACATTTATACAAATGTGGCTACATCACACACACATCATTGTTGCACCGCCTTTTTAGTTCTCTGCACAATCTCAAGGTTAGCTGTTAGAGAATGCTATTTAGTATTAAGTCCGCCTGTTGTAACATAATATTTTGTTGAAGCAATAAAGTATAAATAAATAAATACGTCACACGACGGACCTAGAGGTTTCGGGTGATGTGGAATT
Organism: Asbolis capucinus; assembly: GCA_018249125.1. Classification (NCBI taxonomy): domain Eukaryota; kingdom Metazoa; phylum Arthropoda; class Insecta; order Lepidoptera; family Hesperiidae; genus Asbolis; species Asbolis capucinus. The sequence continues at coordinate 17,017 of DWJZ01003237.1, forward strand.
TCTACTCCACTTCTGTTCTTCATAAGTTTCAAAGGTGTGAAGTCCACCAATTCGCACTTGGCCAGCGTAGACTATGGCCTTTACCCCTCACATTGTGAGTGGAGACACGAGCCCAGCGGTGGGACAGTTATAGATTGCAATTATGATTACAGTCGGACTGTGGAAGAAAAACTAAATTGTGTATGTATATGTTTGTCCCTGTATGTATCTGTACCCACTTAAAGCCAAATAAATGAACTACATATACTCAGTGCAAATTCAATCAAGAATGTTTCATAACTAATTGTTGCCTAGCAACCTGTGACAAACAGGAGACTTAAACTTTTTGCTGTTTTATCAGTCGTTAGCTCTTTTGTCCCATTACATTTTTGAAAATTTTTTCCTGTAAATCATGCTATTAGCTCAGTGACAAATGCATAAAATGTATTAAAACGAAAATCAAAAAATTATAAAAAAAATATGGATGGGAAAATAACCTTA
>DWJZ01003238.1:0-17492 GCA_018249125.1 Asbolis capucinus
TTCTGCTCCGCTGTCAGTTCATGAGGGATCCAACGACAACAAAGTTTCCGAACTTTTAATTCTTTGTGTAAATTTTTCTGAATTTGGCTCATACCAATCCCCAATAGCCCTTGAATTGTCTCATAGGTAATCCGCGGGTTTTCTTCAATTAGCCGCTTAACAGTAGCCACATTATTTTCGTTGATGGTAGTTGAAAGCTGCCCTTCAAGAAATTCGTAATGTAAAGAAACCCGACCTCTCTTCAAATTCACGGTGCTCAAACAAGGTGCTTCTCTCCCAAAAGCATTTTGAAGACGAGCTGCACAGACTTGCGTGGAGAGAAAACTTTTAAAATCATAAAAAATCATCGAAAATCTTTTCGACTTAATTCCATTTTCGTTGCGTACTTATAACTTTTTTTTCCCTTATTTATGGCATTGCGGTATGTACTCACAGCCGAAGACAAGTTAAAAAGCGGGAAACAAGAAAAAAAAAGGTTACCTACTTTCGGAATTTAGAAAAATCAGAATACTATAATGGAAATACAGTTAAAATAAAATATATACAAGTTTATCTAAAAAAATAATACGAAAATTATCAAAAACATGTAACATTTTCGTTCCAGTAGTTTTAGTCTTTTTCCATTATAAAGAAACAAAACTTCCTAATAAATTTTGTGTAGAATAATGAACAAACTTGCAATTGGCAATATTAAATACTAATTTATAAGAATTTTAATTACATTTTGTAACAATACACTATTTTGTAATTATATACAATTTTCATAAATAAAACAATGTGAGGAGTAAAAACATTTATTTTTACGATTCATCAATAATTTGCACATTAATAAATATATGCAGAGACAATTTGAAATAATATTTCTAATTGTCATGATTATTGTCAAATATTATTGATTAAAATCGTAATTACACTGATAACAAATAAATATAATTATCCATTATGCTATCTAAACAATATGTTTCATAATATGTACTTTAAGAGAACTTCTTTTACTGAACACTTTTTTACATAGTTCGCAGGAATATGACTTTTCATCATAGTGTTTTCTCATATGATTTTTTAGAGTAAGGTCGTGCCTTAATATTTTATCACAGATCCGACATGCGTATTGTAGTCCGTCGGTGTGTATACGCATATGTTTTATTAAGTGACTTTTTTGGCCGAACGCTTTCTGACAGTAATCACAGATATATGGCTTTTCTCCAGCATGTATACGCAAATGATTTTTTAGGTGACTCGTTTGACGAAATGTTTTATTACAGATATCACATTTAAATGGCTTTTCGCCAGTATGTATTATCAAATGTCGTCGCAAGGTACTCATTTCTGAAAATTTTCTTTTACAAATTTTGCACGAATATGGCTTCGTACCTGAATGTTGCCTCTTGTGCACCAAGAGAGCGCCCCGTTGACTAAATTTTTTATTACATTTATCACAGGCGTATGGTTTTTCTCTAGAATGTACTCTAGTGTGCCATACCAGACTTCTCTTATGTATTGTTTTATAGCTACACATTGTACAATTAAATGACTTAGACGCTGCATGAGCTTTTAGATGACTTGACATCTGAATTTTACTGATAGTTTGAAACTGGCATTTGTCACAATATAATTTCCCAATTTCTTGAACGCGCATGCCGTCCAGGTTCCCATGTATGTCGCCATTAGTGTTTCCCAGGCTCGCTAGGATTATTGCCACATCTTCTATTTCCTTGTCGGTTGCTTCTTTTTGTCGGCTTACCTCTTCCAATGTTAAGCTGACATCTGAAGATTTTTCACCTATGTTTAAAATAAAAATTATCTCAGTATATAATAAAATGTTTATGGAATAATAATTTAAAAATCATGCTTTTATTTAAAGGCTCCAATGCAAAGAACGAAACATGATATATTATTTCGTAACTCTATTATTTACCGTGAAAGAGTTCCCTAACTTAAACCCTATTCTAATTAAATTATAAAAATACTTTTACATCAGAGCTTTAACTTGAACATAAGTTGCTAAAAATCTCATTAAAAGAACTGTGGTTATCAGAAATGTATATTTTGGTTTTTGTGTAATCATCCTAGTTTATTCTGGAATCATAATATACATATGTATATTAAATAGAGGATTTAGAACCAGTAAATAAAAGAAATTGATTATTATGGATATTTTATTTAATGTCTTTACATCATTCGATCGAGTACATTTAGATCATTTTATGTCTACCTACACACATAAACCTAAAGTTAACTTCAGTACAATAGTGAATACAGATGATGTAATAATTTTTTTTTAACAATTTCATTTGCAATGTTAATTATAATTTAAATAAAGATATATAAAACTATAACTTTGATTATTTTATCTAATAGATCTACCATATCATTTGTAATATTAATTTGCAACAATAAATCTACATAAAAAAATGTAAATGAACCCGGGAGATATCGAATGTTGTTTCATTTTTTAATGATAAGAATATGGTCTTTCACCAGTGTGTACTAGCATACGTAACTGTACATAATCTTTACAAGCAAACGTTTTTTTACATACATCACATGTATATGGTTTCTTTCCCGAATGTTTTTGTATATGTTTTCGTAGATAACTCTTAACGGTAATTTTTTTCTTGCAGATATTACATGAATATTATTTTTATCAGAATGTATTAGCATATGTTGTGTTAGGTAACACCTTGTTAGAAATGACTTTTCACAGAATTTACACGAATATGGCTTTGCTATAGAATGTCTTCGCCTATGTCTCTGTAGACAGCACTCTATATCAAATTATTGGTAACATATGTCACATGAACATGACTTTTCAACCGGATGTATTACTAAATGCGCTTATAAATAGTTATTGGTTTCAATAAATGATTCGCTACATATTTGACAAAAATATTTTCTATCTTTCAAGTGTTTTTTAAAAAGTTTTTCGAGACCACCCTTTCTTTACTGGTTTGATTTTACTACTGATATTACATGAGTGTGGATTGGCTTGTAAATGCCTTTTTAGACACTCCTTGCTAATAAAATATGGTTTCTCACCAGAATGTTGCTTCAAGTGTATTTCTAAATTATTTCTATAAGTGAATGACTTGACACAGATATGACATAAATATGGCTTTTCACCAGAATGTTTTCTATGATGTTTATTTAAAACTGCCTTAACACTGAAAGTTTTATTACAAACGTCAACCAATTACGATTTTTCACCAGAATGAATTTTCAAATGCGACTAAACATTTACTACAAATGTCACAAATATACGGTTTCTCGCTTAATTGCTGCGTACAATGAATTTGTAAATGGCCTAATTTAACAAATGCTTTATGGTATATGTCACAGGAATATGGTTTTTCGCCTGATGTACTCTCGTGTGCCATATAAAACTTCTTTTATGAATGGTTTTATAATTACACATAGGACAACTGAACGATTTAGTTGCAGCATGAGCTTTTAAATGACTCTTTAGCTGAGAAGCAAATTCCAAAATCCAATTACAGGAAAATTTACGATTCGTTAAGTTACCTTCAACTCCTGATGTCCTTGGTGGAACGGGTTGTTCAATACAATGTTGTGATACATTTGTGATGTCTAATACTTCTTGAACTATTTGTTTTGCATTTTTTCTTTTCTCACGTTTAGTACAATTTTCGCTCCTAGTATTTTCTGCAAAAGAATTATTAAGGCCATGTTAAAGGAATTGACAAAATTCACCATAATAAAGATTTTCCAGAATTCTTAATTCAGAATTTCCAGAGTTCTTAAAATAACCCTCTCCACAATATTTTTTTACATTAGTGGTGTCTACTGTGCTCACGTAAACAAAAATAAATTAAAATTAACACTAGAATATCGTTAACAGTCTTAATCAATCTCGCTCGTGCATTGTTTTTTATCTGAGATTAAAATTCCCAAACTTTACTTTTTTGTGTGGATTTGCCAAAAGTTTTGAAAGCTATTGGAGAAAATAATTAAAGAAATTTCCTAAATCAAAAAGTCTTCTACAAAAAAGGTACAAAAGAAAAACATTGTCATAATAAAGTCGTAATAATCTTACCATTACTTAACACTGTATCTCCTTCTTTCAGTTTTTTAAGTGAATTCTTCTTAGTGAGGTTCCTGTTTTCTGCTGCAACAATCAATTCTCCATCTTTTGTGTTCTGCTTAATGTGTTGATGTTCATCTGGACTTTCATCATCTAACTGAGGAGTATCATCCACAGCATTATCTTGCTCAAAATTAAATGTTTTTTTAGCTTATTTTGAATAATAATCAAAATAGTGTTCACCTTTGTCTACCTCCTACTACTATTAAAAAGTGAGTATTGATTGTTTATAATAGATATTCGAAAAATAAAAAACATATTTTCCTGTTAACCAGGTCTGCGAAAAAAGCAGTCTCGCGAAACCATAAAATCAATCATAACAGTAATGATCTGGTCTGATGGCTTATGCGGCCTCTAAATCACGGGAATGCTTTCAAGTGAACCATTGTAGCTTTAATTAACTTATTATTTGGGACATTAACATGAGCAAATCTACTAATGCTAAGAATAGATTTGAGTTACCTTCTAGTCTGTTGTTTCTTTTTAATTCTTCACCTGTTTGATTCAACATATCATTGTCCTCTTCTTTACAGTCTGCATCAGTCTCTTCTGGTAAACTTTCTTCAGATACAAGAATATATACCATCACATCATTTGTTAGAGTACAACTACTTATGTACTGCTGTACCTCTGTACTTTCCGTCTTGACTATATCATCATTAACTACTTTGCTGTCATTGACCATGCTAGGTATAGGTGTTGCATTCGTTAGGTTAGTGCTGTTCATATTTTCAATCTCCGCTATTTCCATGTCTATATCGTATGATTCAAAATCTCTACAATTATCATTTGAGTGCAGAGGATTCTGGATTCCTTGAACTGAGAGTATAGATTCTCGTGTTATCTGAAAATTTTGTGAAATATTTTCGTGATAAACAATCTGTATATATAAAAATGAATGTTTGTGTGTTTGTCCTTTATGGACTCTGTAATGGTAGGAGATAGAGCACTGATGTCTTCAACAACTTTGTTCAGAATTCTCTGGAAATGGTTTTGGTATCAGAATGGTATAGTTTCGACATATGGATAATTAGTTGATACGTAGCCAGATACAGCTAGTTGTTTATATATCTGCACCGTACCCAAAACCGTAGGTTTAGGTACAAAAAGTTGAAGTCTCTAATTAATAATACTTGTAACAAAATATTAAAAGTTACATACAAAATTATGTTTTGTAATTATTTCTGCTAAAATTGCATGTGCTTCTAAACTCTTGGTCCGGAAACGAGCACATTTCAGAAGCTGATGGGAACACTTATCGCACAGGTAGGGAGGTATGTTGTCACTCTCGATCTGTAATGAAAATACTGCTTATCTATACTAATATAGAGAGGAGTTTGTTTATTTGAATCCGTTGGAACTGCTGGTATGAATTGGACTCCTTTTATGTTGTCATGTCATGACTATTTATCAAGGAACTCTACAGTCCATACAAAATCACAGTACAACTAATAGGAGCTGAGCATTAATAATAATAATAATAAAATTTGTTTATTGCCCAATCTATATACATAGCATAACAATACAAAAACGGGGGCAATTCTCTTTATGAGTTTAGTATGTTTTTACTTCAAATTTATGCAGGTAAAACTGTTACACAGCTAGCATTATCATAAAACAGGATGCTATCTAAGTCTGCTAAGTATAGATTAAGGGACAGAGTACACATATAAGATATGAAATAATTTTAAGAACATTACCAGTATTCCTGATAATTTTTCATATGTTTCATACAAAATCTTGTATTTTGTCAACTGGTATAGCTTGCAATCCATAGCAAAACATATTCTGCAGACCTGTCAAAATACAAATGATAAGAGAACTATATAAATGATATACACCAGACTATGCACACACTATTCTAATGTACTACAATAACTCATTGAAAAGAAAGCAAGAAGTCCATATTCAGATTTAATATTACTAAGAGAAGAGCCTTAGCGCCTAATATCTTAGACATGTTCGCCACTTAACATCAGGTGGGATCTATGACAAGCATAAATGTTTAATTCTCGGTAAAAAAACATCATTGTCATGTCTTCCATTCCATAATGAGAGTTATGACAAATGAACAAAAGTTTGTGAGATAAATCAAATTGGCCATCATCATCTATGGAGATGTATTCACTAACCCATTAAACTCTAATATAAATAATGTATGAATATGTGACGCAAAAAATGTATACAACTTTATGGAAAATTATATAGATGAAGGGATATGTTAATTAAAACAGTTAAAGTTTAATGGTGTAGTATTGCAGAAACATTTTCTATACAGTATTATAAATATATTACATTAATAAATGAACTGCATATCTGCAGACATTTCACAACTGTAGTATTGCCATACATAAATTAACCTTATATAATTGTATTACGATTGAAATTCAACCACAGTCAAGTCCTCAATTAATGCAAAAAGAAAACCTGCACATTAACAACAGGAACAGCACCCGTCCGCAGTGTTTGTAATCCGTTGTTACTCTCCAGTATATTCTCAGGCAGGAAATGTTTAGAGCAAATTACAGTATCCTCCTGAGGTTGCCAATCTGTTGACCGTTTGTGCAATATCTCCAGCCAGGCAGCACGGACTGATTGTTCCATTGGGAACCTAGTGATAGAAGGTAAATTATCAGTTTATATCAAAATAGGTTAGGATTATTCATTGATGGTGAAGCAACATACATGAGAAAAGCGTTTTATGTATGAATACTATACACTACTAGTACTCACTTAAAATACGTTGTTTGTTGTGATGAGATATGGCTTGAATCATTGTCGCAGGTGGGAATAACACACTTCATAACGACTTTTTTCTAATTTTACTTAATATTAAGTACAGGTAAATAAATATTAATTTTTGTTTTGAATTAGGATCTTCACTCGAATTGCGACACTTTTAATTTCTATTAGTAAATATTTTATACAAGTTTTCTACAATATGATGAACATCGTGTAGAAAAATAATTACGAGGATGAATCGGAAAACATGAATCGAATCGAGATTCATTCGGAAAATAATGACATTGACATTAAGTCAATTTACAGGTCAGATTTCTCTAAATTCACACAGACTAGATAGTATTTTAAATTATTACTACTAGCTTTACCCTGCGGTTTCACCCATGTTCATTTGCGGAAAATATCCGCCTCGCCTCAGTGAAATCAAATTATGTCAAGGATAATTTTGTTCAAACAGAAAAATAAGTAATTCTGAAATATGAAAAACTTATTTATTTGGATAAGGATTTATATCATATGTACCTTAAATAATGCATTATTTTATAACAAACTTAATTACCATAAAAAGTTGTAATGAGTCAACTTTAGGGGATAAATATATTACGCAGTAGCCTGTAGCGGACTTATTTAGAACTAAAAGTTTGGCGATTAATGTTGTTGTTGGCATGATTTTTGAAAATCTATAATAATTTGTAACATTTCTTATTATTGGTCATTATGGGCCTTAATTAGACCCATTTCTTCTTACACTACGGAGCTAAAATTTTTCATAAATCTACCGTCCTGATGACAATGCATTTTTATGACAAGCATGACCTGCTACTACAATCAGGATAGTCTCCAGATAAAAACTCCTTAACGATTAACCATACAGTTATAAAATTTGATGTGTGTCTTCGTATTATTTTTAAATATTTTAATAAACCTTATTTGTGTTGTTGCTGTTAAATGTCCTTCAACTATTTTGATGCGGTATGTATATACTTACACCGGATGAAACAGCCTGGTGTTGGTGACTTCAGGGCAGATGAATACACATTTGGGGGCATGGCAGTGCCCCCGCCAGGTTGAGCTAAAAAGCCCCACAGCCGTACCATTCTTTTCTCGAAGCAGTTCAGTCTATTTTCGACCCCTTATACTTTGTTTGTTGTGAATAAAACTACGATACAAGACACGGTATATTTCATTATTTTTAAACAATAGTAGACCTAGTCAAAGTTTCTTAATTTTGTCACTCACTGATCGATTATGAAAAGTCTAAAGTACATCCAGCAGACATACAAAAATAAAATTTTTGTTTAGTATATAAATCAAGGAAAAACTAAAATATTTTGCAATTTCGGTCTAGTTTTCTATTTAGGACCTATACTAACCTGCATAAAGTAATAAATCAATCTATACATGGATCTCACAATTTTTAGGTAGAAGAAGTAAGTTGCGTAAGCGAGACTTGGGTTTTTTACAAATAATTTTTTTTGGTGGCATCTATGTCTACCTGATCTGTGATGGCTTCATACTTGTTTCGCTCGCGTCATGTTTAGATAAATTGATGTGTTATTCAAGACTATAATCAATCTGTGTGACAAGTCACATCTTAATCCGTTTATGGTTAGCGTGTTAGCAAGCATCCAAACATATAAATGCCCTGATCATCCCAGGGGAAACTAGAACCGGGATACAATTTCACACACCGCCACATTTAGGTGTTACATTAGTAGGATGATGCCCCAAGTTAAGATTGCCAGAAATGTATTTTTTTCGCACTTTTAAATTCCTATTTATTACAAAAAATAATAGACGACCTACGCCCTGCTCCGGAATTCGCATTGTAGATTTGGTAAAAATAATTTGAAGATTTAAATAGTCCAATTACTATTATGAACTCTGAAAATAATTCATTAATATTCTGTGTCAATTTCATTATAATTATGTCAAATACGTTAATTCAAGATTATTTGTCTTTAAATCGCGCCATTTTTCAAAGAATATAATGAAACCGTATATCAATAAAATCATTAATTGTGAAATTGGTCAAGTCAATGATTCTTTTGATATATTTCTTAGTATTATCTAAAATAACTTTCGTATGGAGTTTCAACGGAGGCAGTGCTATATTTTATAACAGACTCATTCGTGCAAATTGTTGGAATGAAGGAGACATAGCGAAGATACGGGCGAGACAGTTATTCGAACAAATAGTGCCTTCTCCCGTCACCCCAGAAAGAATGAATACGAAATATATAAGGGACATCATACATTATTACCGAGATGCTTTGCGATCAGTACAAAACCACGACGATAGAACATCATCGATACTCAAAGAAGCATTAGTCGATACAATAGGCGGGCATCTCCGAAGTGATGTTCTTCCGACGGCCAGATTCTCTTACTATGCTGGGTACTTACCTTATCGAAAAGTAAGAGAAATACATGACTTTTATGATAGTTTAAGAATTTTTTTAAATACGCGTGGTCTCGGATGGAGGAAACCGAATAAGATTCCGGAGTGGTCGAATTTGACCGTCGCAAAAATTCTCATTGGAGAAGGGAAGTACGTCAATCCATGTGGGAGTCTTGTAATAAAACGGGACCCTTCCTCCTGTATACACTTGTCGTCGCCAGTATTGGATGATGAACACGAACCATCTGCCATTTCATTACCATTGAACACAGGCGGGCTGGTCAGTCTTACCTCTCCCGTTTCAGAAAACATCCTGTTAAAATATTACACCACTGCGTCCCGATGCATCCTAAACAGCTCGCCGGCTACGTGCCGTCACAAGGACTTCATCAATTTCAACAACGACATGTGGCACTGGATGAAAAGAGGCGTGGCTCCTCACCTCGTCGACGAAAAAGTGTACACCGCTTATGGGGGCGTACTCCGAATAGCAGCGGCCGTTCAGAGCTACGGGCAAGGTTTGACCAGAAGAGAACTCTTCGATATACAAAGTGGTGGGGTCTCCAAATGGCCGCCATGGAAGTTTCTGACAGACACGCAAGTTTACATTAATACTGATTGGACGCCGCATCTCTACGTAGGAGTCGTCGTATTGGCCGGAATATCTATATTCCTGATGCAGATGTGCTACAACTTTGTTTTGGGGGATGAGGACGGCTGCACGTGCGCGGAGAGGCCGACAGAGGGACAGTCAGATAACGTGGAATACGCGCACGTCGAGTCCACCATCCCAGCAATGCTGCCTATGCACCAGAGCGCCGTGTTTTACAGTGATCAGAAACGGAAGAGCCCGCGGTCCAAAACCAAGTCATCCTCCCTGGGATCGTTACAAACGCAAAAGGTTTATGATCTCAACGACAATACGGAGAAGCTCATGGCCGTGATCGAAAAGAGCGACAGTTCTGATAGTTTATCTACGTCCAAGGACGAGATCTCGAAGACGTCGGACACTAGCGTCGGAGGACGGTCGACGAGTCCGCCCAAGATAGAGACTGACGTGTCACAAGTACAGTTGTTGAGATGCGACAAATCGCTACGTATGCCGTTATTCTCAACGAGTTCCGTCAGTCGGTCCGATGTAACGTATCGTCAGAGGTTGGCGGATTCCCAGTGGTCTGGGTCGAGCTCCTCAGACCAGTCGATGAGCTCCACGGTCTCCAAGTCAGTGTGCCGACAGAGCCGAAGCTCGAGGGACCTGGCGTGGGCGCGACGAGTGGTCTCTAAGCACACTTCAGGCAAGTCATCCGAGACGCTGGACTACACCTCCTTCACGACCCCACCATCCCGACGTTAGTTTTATATTTTGTAGTTTTAGACTAATTGTATTTCTTAAGATATATTTACTTCATTTAAGACATATTTGACATTTTAAGGTAAGAACTGTAACGGACAGATATTTTTAAAACTTTTGTTTGATTTCATAAACTAAAGGACTTATTTGAAATAAAAAAAAATAAAATTGACATCAATTATATTATTTTCTTGGTCTTTCTGAATATGCACAAATTGTCATATACACACTTCAAATAATAATATACAATAAAATATAAATACTCTTAAATAAATATTAAACAAGCACATAAAATTTAACATATAAAATACATATATCACTATCACATGTTACGTTATTTGTACCACGTTCATACGCTACCATCCACAATCCATTTTCAACCAGAGAAAATTACCCATGGCCTATCTATGGAATATTTCTTAAAACTAAAATACCTTAACTTACATTAAATTTGTCATCACAGTAACATTTCTTTTAATATCTCATAAAAATAATAATAAAGCTTACACAAATTTATATGCAAAAACAATACTTTTGGTGCATCTTATATACATAGAGGAATAAAAATTAAAGCGGTGTCATAATTATGTAGTCAAAATCATTTCTGATACATTACTTTCCCGTTCCACAATCATAATATACTGATTTGGACGGAATAACATCTGATAAAAATTACAATACCAGGGTAACATAAGCTGTTATTAATATACTTATAACACGAAAGGAAATAAGAGAGCATTTTTATAAATAACCAAATTTTGACACAATTAATAATAAATATAACATCGTATCTGTTCCAAGAAAACATCACATTTTCAAAAATTAACAATTGTTAGTATACGTAACCATTACTAAACTGTTATATTAATAATGTCACAAACTATTTTAGTAGTAACTTCGTAAGAGATGTATTGAAATTTGAACCTAATTTTTTGTGCCGTAGACATCATGTCCGAATGTTTTTGTACTGCCGGTTACTCCATTTCCTATGCATGTACTTGACCACGTACAGCGGCATACAGGAGAGGAGTGTGATGGTAGTCACTTTCCACCAAAAGTCCCAGTGTCTTATAAAATCCGCATCTGTAACAAATAAATGTTTGTATCAATTTACTTACCACACTGTCCTTACTTCGCTTCGTTGGAACAAGTTACCCGAAAAAAGTAATTACATATTGTGACATAACTGTAGAAATTAGCTGTATAGTAGCGCCAACTTATTTGTAGATATAAATAAAATATAAAAATCTTCAGTCCTGAGAGTTCTCCATATAGTTTTTGAACCAATTGTGCATTTAAGGAGAGACAATATCAACACTAATCATAAAATCAATAACATAAAGTTATAAAAAAAACAATTCTTTGATAATGCCGAAAGTCTTGATGGACAATACGTAACTGTCATCGGCTTTATAAAACAGACACAAACTTAAGACTACTTCTAATTTTGTTCGCGCGATCCACGGCGGCAGCTGCTCGGGCGGGGAAATGACCGGCATGCGACCTACGGCGGCCTGCGAGGCAGCACAACATACCTAACAGCACACCAATCGCGATTCGCATATATGTAGAACACCATCAACTAGTTGTTGACTTACCAAAGTAAGTGGTGAAGACGAGCAGAGTAGCGACGTACATGAGCAGGCTGGAGAGCTCTGCTAGCAACATGAGCCGGTGCCAGGACCGCGCGGTCAGTGCCACCATGATCAACTCGGTCAGGATCAACGCCGTGTAGCTGATCTCAACGATATGGATCAGCTGCTCCTCGAACAGCACCAACGCACCGTACATTATCACGCCGCCTGGGAACCAGTGAGGCATTAACAACATTTTTCATAGAATATGTAAAGTTCATTTATTTATACTAATCAGATTACATATCAGATTGCCACCTAGTGTCAAATAATGTAACTTAATTCAATAGGTATGTGGCAACATCGCACATCATGTCACATGATGACTCACAACAAAACCTGAATCACGAATACAAGTTCCGATTAACTACCGTTGGAGCTCGGCCGCTCCCCAGGCATATTACCTCACCTGGCGGGAGATCTCTTCTTTGCTAAACTGGATCATGTCGAGGTCACCAGTGCTAACGATACACAAAACTCAGATTGGATGATTCAAGTATTGTCGTGACGTCATCACGTGACATGTGTGCGATGTCGCCACAGGTACAGTAAACTAAAATCAATTAGTTTCATACAATAAAATAAAAGTGGCACTGTTAACTTTTTGACAAATTCCACGGTGCCACCAGAAAATCGTCAAAAAATAAACCCTAATTGACCAAGTCCTTTACTCAAAATATCATTTACTCACCTTATAAAAATTATTGTATTTTTACTGACGATGTGGTTTTATATAACCTATGCACATATACATACACTAACACAATCACACGAGCTTACACACGCACGCGCGCTCCCACGTCTACATACATACATATGGTATAGTACCTTGATAAATGGATATTCCAACCCATATGTAGAAGGTCTTGTATGAGAGCTGCCGGCCTTTCGTCAGCTGCTTGTACAGCTGCGGGTATCGCAGTGCGGTCGAGCTTGGGATATCTTTATCCAGTACCTGATAAAATATAATATTATTCATGCTGTTGTTATCTAAATTGGCCCAATAATGAAAGTACACAGTGCGTTCTCGGTCTTACAGCTTAGGCGCGACTGGCTTCTGCCACTCGTACGCTTGAGACAAATATAATTTATATATTCGTATACGCAAACATTAAAAGTAAACCGGGAAGTAGGCCATATTTAGTTTTGCAAGAGACATTAGTACAGGACCCTTATTAAAGATATTTTAATAAGATTCTTTGGTTAAAGGACGTAACGTAAAATTCGAAAAGCTCCCTAATCTCTAAGCGCTATTTTACCTAAAAATCACAATTGTGTCACAAAAAGTTGCCAAATGAACAAAAAAAAAAATACATTCAAACATGCTCCTACAACACTCCCCCTAAAACCATAGCATTTTACAGACCCCTCCCCAACCCAAATTGCGTTATATATACAATATAACGCGATAGTTGAAAAGCAATACTGCTTACCAACGAGAAGACCGGCAGCATGGTGAAGAGTGTGCCGTAGCCCACCATGAGAATGCCGGGGTACAGCGACACCGATGAGAAGTAGAACACCACCGAGAACACAGCCTGTCCACACAACAAACGTTCGCTTAAACACAATGACTCTTTACTGAGCATGGGTCTTTCCTCATCACTGAGGCAACTTAGAGCATCATTTTTCACCATGCGGATTGGTGGTGGCTATTCGACAACACAAGTGTAAAGAGGATTATGTTTGTATATTAAAATTTAAAAAGGGAACGATTTCTGTAATTTATACCAATATTTTGACCCAGTTGCATGGATAACGATAAGTCTGTCAGTTTTTTAGGTTCTTTACTTCAAGGTATTATGACCCTTCTCACTAGCAGTCCCACCTTAACCCTGATAATCGATGCAACTGGTTGGTTGGTTGGTTGGATATAGAAGTAAATTATCATCTTCATCAAGCTTTGAAAATTTTAAAACGTTCAGTGTCCACGATTCCGAAAGTTTAAAGTTATAAGTATTTGTATCTGACCGGGTGGTTAAAATCCCTAACCTGCATGGTGGACACGATGAGCCCCCGGTGCACGATAAACAGACAGAGCGTGGCGGAGCGCAGCGCGGAACGACGTCCGTGTACCAGCAGCAGCCGCGCGAGACTGGCGAACGAGCGCACGCTCACGTCGCCCGCAAGCGACGCGGACCGCCCCTCCGCGCCCTCTATACCCACACCTGACAAAATAAGCTTTATTGTAATATTTAAATTTAATGAAAAATTCAAAATTAATTATAGAGTCCTAATACAAAGAAATACACAAAATTTCATAACTGTATTGTTAACCGTTGAGGAGTAAAACCTTTTTTTTTTTTTCTGAAAGCAGTGTCAGGTCATGCTTATCACAAAAATTTATTGACATCAGGGCGGAAGGTTTATGCAAAATATCAGCTCTCTAATTTAAGAGGAAGTGGGTCTAATGAAGATTGCAAGATTTGCCCCGAACAAACCACCAAACTAATATATTAACACGCTAATATAGAAGCATACACTGCGATTACGACAACCCGTGGTCAGTACAAGGCCATTAATAGATTTAAGGTAAAAGCTCAATTACTTATATTTTTATTTATTGCTCAAATTGATTTACAACTACTCAAAACACACTAAAACATGATCCTTCGAGCCAGATATCCTATCTCCAATTTAATCTAGCAATATTATAAGAGTAATTAAGGGTATACAGACCAACATCAGCCTCCTGTATCATAGCGACGTCGTTGCCCCCGTCACCGACAGCAGCCACAGCCAGGCCACGCGCCCGCAACAGCCGCGCCACACGCGCCTTCTGAGTGGGCGAGCAGCGTGCCACCACCACGCCCTTGCATCGCCGAAGCTGCTCCACCATCTCGTCGGAACATAGCTTTAGGCACACCTGGGGTACCATAATGTTATTAATCTCCTTACTTTTATTGATTAATATTACATATGCAAAGAAATATATATTGCCTTCACATGCCAAAGCTATTAAACTGAATTGTTATAGATATGGGGGAAAACTTGAAAAAAAAAGCTACTCTTTATCGCTAAAAAAGCTTTGAAGGGGTTAAATTATAGAATGAACGTTTGAATGAAAACTCGTCTTCGGCAAACTAATAGACTAACGTAAATATATGTATCTACTAGAATTACATATAACACTGATAGCAAGAATATCACAAATAATATCACAAGTATTACATATAAAAGTTTTATTAAATTTAATAACTAGACAAACAAGCAACGGGTCATCTGCTGGTAAGCGATCACTGCCGCCCATGGACAGTAACAGCATCAGACTGGGGTATTATTATGGCATTTTCAGCCAGGAAGGAAATGATAGGACAGCATGCGCGTGGCACGAAGCTCGATAGTGATACAAACTGACTGCATTAACAAATTCTGTACTAATGAGCGATTAAATAACCACTAACGACTCTGAGTGTGATAGTAACGAACCCCAAGCACGTCAAGAATATTCGAGAACGGGGGACAAAAGAAGAATGAGAAGGGATATGATTAAATGGTGAGAAAGAGAAAGTTGTCTACCTCGAGCGTCTCTCCCTCCAGCACGAGGTCGGTGCAGTCGTCGGCCTGCTGCAGCGTATGCAGCAGCGAGTACGCGTCCCGCCGCGAGCTGCACTCGGGTGCCACGAGCCAGCGCGACCCGCCGCCCAGCTGCAACGACCGGGCTATGCATAGCGCTGTCTCCAACTTGTCGCCTGTTAGCATCCAGATCTGAAACAGTGCAGCATAAAATAAAAAAAGATTTTTTTTAACAGGGCAGTATTATAATAATAATAAAAAACCTATTCGACCTGATAAACCGAGTTTTTTTGGGTCGTCGACGGCTATCACAAGAAAATTGTCTAAAAACATATTTCACTAATTAAGAAATAAATAATTCAAATTCACGTAATAGCAATTTTTCATATATGAAACTTTAATTTATTTATTCATATTTATGTCACCTCTTAATAGAAGATACAAAGGACAAAACTTAATGCCTAATGTCATTGTCCACCGCTCAGCCTTGGATGTATGTGGAGAAAGCTGATTAGGTAGGTGCTTAACCAATGTCAATTAAATATTTATTAATCGATTTCTTGATCTAAAAAAGATCAATTTTACAATTGTAATTAACGATGCGCCTCATATTATTATCTGTTAGTTTTATCCTAGCATTGTGCATCATTGTTAGCTTGTACGCAACGTGTACACACGCACACGTAACTTATTCGGGACACAATGTTCATAAACCAATATAGCAACTCATATTTGATCTCACACGCAGGTATGCACGCACATGCACCCAGACGCACTAATCCACGGCACAATGTCATCCATTCTATACTTATTTTTTTATATCATTTATATATCTTCACCTTAATCCCAGCAGTCCGCAGCATGGCGAGCGTCCGCGGCACGTCGTCCGCGAGCCGGTCCTCGACGCCGGTTAGGCCAAGCAGCGTGAGGTCGCACTGCAGCCGCGACATGGCCGCCGCGGTGCGCTCGCTGCGATTGGTCGTGCTGAGTCGAGCCTCTTTGTACTCACTCTGGGGATCATCACCACCATCAATATACATATAAAAGCTGATCGTTGTCTGATAAGAAGCGTATATTTAGTGAAACTGTTACTAGTTTATAAGTAAGAACACAATACAAAACAATGTTATGTCAAAACAATGGTACATCTCTATTGTGTTGGATTTTGGATTAAAATAATTTGTTTCCCGGCTATCCAAGAAATCGGGATTTGAGTCCCGGTCAGGGTATACATTATTTCTATTGTCCAATCGCGATACAGCAATCTGCTGCGAAAGCGGGTTAATGCAGAATATAAACATATACATTCAATTTCTTATCTAATCACCTCAAACTCAAGATACTCGTTCTTTGTCATATTCTTCTTAGCGACGACGAGAGTCCGTAACCCGTCGGCGGCCAGTCGCGAGCACTCTGCGCCTAGCCAGGACGAACCCAGTAACTGCGCCAGAGCCACGTCAGCACCCTTCACGTAGTACGTTATGTTGCCGGTCGACTCCTCCTGACAATGGGATACGTGGTATGATCATGAAATTGCCCCACTAATGGGATCGTGTCTCCGCAAATAATGTGAGGGATCTATGTATACTTGGTGCAAATTCGATCGGGAATTTTTAATAACAAACCGTTGCCTAGCAGCTTGTGACATCAGGAGAACAGAACTTTTTGTTGTTTTATCAGTTGTTAACTCTTTTGTACCATTACATTTTTAAAAACTTTTACCTGATAAACCCATCTGAAATTGTT
>DWJZ01003239.1:0-17488 GCA_018249125.1 Asbolis capucinus
AAAGTCAGAAGTGCGCGCCCTGGGATTCGATCGCGGACCCCCAGAGTAGGAGGCTGAATTCTTAACCACTAGGCTATCACCGACTATTAGGCGCTGCCTGTCAGGATGCAACTTATAGACCTGCATTTGTGGGGAAAATGAAGATAGACGGGGAGCCATACCAGTAAGGTCGATATGCCGAAGATCCACCAGCTCAGTGATAAGAGGTGCCAAAGCTCTCGCGTCCAGGGTAGCAGAGCCCACGAGAGCCAGGTGGGTGATGTTTCTGAACGTAGCTACCAGGACCTGGGCTCCAGCTATCGTCACCTGCAAGAGACGA
The DNA here is from genome assembly GCA_018249125.1 of Asbolis capucinus. Lineage (NCBI taxonomy): Eukaryota > Metazoa > Arthropoda > Insecta > Lepidoptera > Hesperiidae > Asbolis > Asbolis capucinus. Next base: position 320 of record DWJZ01003239.1, read on the forward strand.
AATAAATAAGTTTTGTACCGCAAGCATTTGATTACAGCGCCACCTTCTGGAAAGAGGCGACGAAGTCTTCAATGATAAAGCTCACTGATATAGTAGAAGCCTATTATTATTATTCACTCTTGATTTGAAGACATTTACATATATTGAAATCGAAGGGTTAAGTAACAGCAACCTTGGCCGCTAGGAGATTGGCTGATCGCTTGTGGCAAAAATGTCGATGACCGCTTGAGGTAAAAATCTGTTATTAATACCTCCGACGAAATCGTTGCCCATTTACCCTTTTGCCGTGGTGGAGTATAACTCTTGGCCTCCTCATCTTGGGTTACGACTCATGCTCGGGTGGTAGGCGTAAAGTTCAAATGGCACTTTCTCTTGTTTCCAGTCTGTCACTTTTTATTTTACACTTACCGCACAATTCTTGGTTCTCCACTCCCTCACAGCATTTATGCAGGGTCCAGCTCTTGCGCCTGCGCATCGTGCCGCCACTTCTAGAGGACCTGCAGACCTCACTCGTCTCCAGGGCTCAGGTCTCGCAATCAACCGGGCTACGAACCTGGACCACCGACGGCAGACTCGCGACATCCGACAAAGGTCTGAAATCTGTGAAATATCAAAAATTTTTTTAAATGTGACCACTTTTACAACTACAAACAATTCGTTATTGCTCTCTCAGTCGTTAAGAGTTACTTATATCGCTCCTTAATACAAAATATTTATACAGTCTGATGTTGCTAATGTCCATGGGTGGAGACAATTACCATCAGATGGCTCGTCTGCTCATTCACCTGCCTATTAGTTCAAAAAAGAGGATTCGTGACCGCTAATGGCAACAATTTCTTGGGGGCATCCGTGCTTCGGAGAGCACGCAAAACAGTCGGTCCTGGTTATCATAAGACAGCATTCGTTAAACTATGTAGGACGCTTTGGGACGATATAAAATTTTTGACGCTTGGGTTTGCCACTAGCCCCATCAGCAATTGGAGCACCAATTGGAGCATCGAAGACGAATGCTGTAAGATTCCTCATACTGATGAGAAGACATCCGTACTTAGAAGTAGGCTATCTAGGGGTCGAAGCCACCCTGATTAAGCCACAGCACTATCCTAACATTACAAATACTTATACAAGTTAGCATAGTACAGATTTGAAAGCTTATATTATCGTTATAAAGTTCGCCTGCAGCAAGATAAGCTCCACATGTGCTTCAAACTGTTGTAATGAAGGAACTTTTTACTCTACACGTCAAGTTCAATCGGTTTCAAAGCGAAGCTACCTTCGCTTGCAAGAAAACTTGCAAAGTAAATATTTTTCCTTTGCCGGTAATGAAAATTACTTAACTTTATTTATAATCTTAGTAGGTTTTTCCGGCTCCTTCCTCATACATACATCCTCATATCTCATCTATATATAAAAATTAATGTTTGTTTTTGAGTTTGTTTGTCCTTTATAGACTCTGAAATGGGTAGAGATAAAGCACTGATGTCTTCAGCAACTTTATGCAGAATTTTCTGGAAAAGGTTTCGGTACCAAAATGTTATGAATCGGAACATGGTGGATGAGTTGAGGCGTAGCAACGCGTGTCGGGTACAGCTAGTATTCTATATGAAAAATCAAAGTTTGGTTATCCTTTATAGATTCTGATGTGATAGGAGATAGAGCACTGTTGTCTTTAGAAACTTTATTTAAAATTTTCTGGAATAGGTTTTGGTATAAAAATTATGTCTGTCAGACAATTGGTTGATAAGTCGATGTGTGACAATACACGCTGAGTACTACTAGTAATAATATATTTATATCTCAATACAACTGACACAGTCATTTCCCATAATCCCAAACTTAAGCATTAGCCTGTAACATAGTAATCAGGCAACTGACAAACATATGTATGTACTGTAATACATACTTATAAAGACATTTTTACTACACCCAGACACAGAACAAACATTCCTGTTCATCACAGAAAAGTTTCTGTTTGGGGATCGAATCCACGACCTCTGGCTTAGTAGTCAGGATTCCGAACCATCCAGTCATAGCCCGTCTGTTTGTTCAAGAGCCTTTTACAAGAAAATCTGACGCATTTAGTTGTGTCCAATGGGATATCAACTCGTGTACAACATTTTCTTACTAAATCTTTCACTATTTCATTATACGTTTCAAGATTCTAAATCTTATTTGCTTCGATTACGTGCAAATGAATATTTATTGCACGATTCCATTTACTAGAGCTCGCCAATGATTGCGCTAATGAGAGCGGTCCTGCTCTATGTGGAACACACATAGAACTGAACCGTACATTGAAGACACTCACGCAGAAAATATTGCTAGTACATTATGTTGTGTTACGAGTACTCACGATTATATTTTTCGTGCTGATATTTTGACTGGCATGTTTAATAACAAACCACTGCCAGGCTGGTTGGTCGAGTGGCTAGTGAACCTGACTGATACACCGAAGGTCGTGGGTTCGATTCCCATCCAGGTAAATTTTTTTTGTGATGAGCAGGAATGTTTGTCCTGTGTGTCTGGGTGTAAATATATATATAAATATATATTAAAATATATATATATATATACATATATATGTATGTTTATCAGTTTTCTGATCACCATAGTACAAGCTAACGCTTAGTTTGGGGTCAGATGGCCGTGTGTGAGTTGTCCAAAGATATACAAAAAAATAACGTAATATTTATTTTGATTTTGATTTGTTAATTACTATTCTTTTGTAAAAAAACCCAGAATCCCGTGAACAAACATGTATCTGTCACATAAATGCCTGCCCCATCTGGAATTTGTATTTCCGTGTGGCAGTGCGTCAGGGATACAGAACAGTTTGTATTATTATAGCTGGATTAAGTGCGATCTGTAACTGTGAGTAAGTAAAGAGAACTCCTTGGGAGTGTTTTGCCGCTTGTTCTTCCAAAATTACACCGTAGGTATTGGTTGAAGCGATGACGTAGGTTGACTATCGAAAAGTGTTTGTAAAAACCGATTACGAATAAACAATTTTTGATTTGATTTGTACGCAATATATTCAGACGTTACGGGTTTCATGACGTCACACAAACTAATAATATAACACGTTTTGAACAGACGGTATATAGTAAATTTGTTATTTTTAAAAATCTTCTAAAATCACTAAATTCTTGCAGAAAATAAATGTAGTTAAAAAGGATAATTACGACTTTAAAGATAGAATTTCTACGTATTTCTGATGATTTTAATGATTATTTATTTTATAATTAAATTTAGAATGATTTATATAAATCATCTATTTTTAATTTGCATTTTAATAAATGAATACCATTGTTTAGTTTCTCATATAAAAACGCTAATTGCTAATTATAAATTATTAAAATACCCTATCGAAAAGAAAATGGAAAAGCAATTTTTTTTTGTAACGAAACAGTAATTCATTCAAAAAAGTTAACAGGAGATTACACAAAACAACAAACAAAAAAATATTATAAAAATTACGAACCGTATGTTGTGCAGAATAACAGCGTGAACGCACACTTATATGAAGACGTGTGTGTCGGTACCGACAGCAGGTGTGCACTGCGCGCGCGCCACGTGCCTGAGCTGCAGACGGTGAGGCGGCCCTCCCACTCGGTTAAGGTCGACACTAAACTAACAACTGCCTCGCTACGCACTGCCTCGCTTCACGCCCGCAGTTTTTGTTTACAGGTATGGTGTCAAAGGAAAACGTATTAACACGTAAAACGTATTAAATCTTGGTCAATCAGATGCGTTCTAGACGGAATAAAATGGAATAATCAAAAAAATGTTTTAGTTTGTACTAAAAATATCGAAATAAATGTAATGAAAAATTTATATCAAAAATAAAATATTCGACTTCAACAATATATTCATAATTAGGAAAAAAAAAACTAAGGCTCACAGGGTTTTTTAACGGTGATCCTCATTAAATTTTTTCACAGGCATTGGACTAAAAAAGAACGTGTAGGCCGCAGAATTTTATTATTACATCAAAATTTTGAGTTCATCTTTTGAAGCCAAATAAATTTAAAACACTTGTTATTGTTTACTTTGTTATACGACGCAATCAATTGTCCACAAAAATGTTTTTAAAATAAATACATCCAGATATGAACTTTGTAACTTCACAGATTGCCTCGGTTAAGCGAGGCAGTGTTGCGTGGTACACGTTATATTAGAACGACCTTTATCGAGTGCTCGTGGGAGGAAAATTGGTTGCACTATGTTTATGACATGAGACAGAAGGAGTCAGGTGTTTATTGAAAAAATAATTATCGTTGTAATGTTATAGTTTGTCGAACGTTACGCTTCATTACCACAAGGTTAACATGTAAAATAATGAATAACTGTGTGCTGTTATTGTATTTTATTTTAATCATTTTTATTTTATTTTATATGAATTTATTGTTTTTATTTTACTCTACTAATATAGTTTCTAATTATTACTAACACATGTATCTTGTTGTCTGTAATAAAGAATTTGAATTTTGTGTATATTTAATTGCCTGGAAGTATATAATGTGTAAAAAAAAGTTCTTAATCTTGTCATTGATTTTACACTCTTTAACGACCTAAGGTAATCTATAAACATAAAAAAGGAAGTCCTAAATCATGTCGATGATTTAACAATTATTGTTAACTCAACGGCTGTAACGATTTTTATGATTTTTTGATTTTTCATCGTGTGGAACAGCACAATATGCCTAAGTCTATATAAAAAAAATTATAAAACTCTCTGAATTTTCTTTTATGGAGCTTGACTACCCAGTCAAGTCAAAGTCAAATCGTTTATTTAATGTATTTTCTATACAGTTATGAACGTATATTTTTTTGGAATCTATCACCGTTTCGGAAAGCTGACATAATAAAGAGAAAAATCGGCGAAAGAAACTCTTCTTGTCACCAAACTACTCTTGTTTCGGCGGAGAATTTGAGAGTACTTCTTTCATTGCTAGCACTGATGTCTCGTTATTAATTATGAAGCTCCAAAGATCGTCTGTCTACTTCTCTATTACTAAAAAAAATCCTATTATTCACAGCATAACAAGCCATTGACCATCGTCCAAAGTTCTTCGATGTGCCTTACTATGCTATCCATCGATAACGTAAAGCCGACGCCGACCGACGGCTTTACGCGCCCTCAGATGCACGGAAGCGTTCATGAATTTTTTGCCACTAGCGGTCACCCATCCTGCCTACCGCACCCGTTTTAGCTTAACGTTTTCGTTCGCTTACAATCAAAACAAGCTGAATTATGACCAATTCTAGTAGATTCATAGCTTAAAACTGTTATAAAGCAGTCAGTGTTCGCCACTTACAAGAACAAATGCTTGTCACAACAACACAGCATATTAAACGAGCTGCCATCACAGTTTAGAAGCTATTAACATTCGTGTAATCTAAGGGACAAGATCTTAATCGAAATATTGTCGTATTTACGTATGCCGCCTAGATCAACAAGATTATATTGACGCAGGGCTGGCACAAGGTTAAATTTAACATTTACTTTGAATAGTCTTAAACGATAATTATGGATTTTTGCTTACATTTGGTAGATTTGGGGCTGGTGGCCATATCCGGAATACGTGTTTTTTCGACCTACTGTGTTCTTATTACATGTTTAAACGAACATTAAGCTATGTAAATTGTTCGCGAAATATTTTTCCCGTCATTATTTCGTGAGTACTAGTAACATAGCTGAATACAATAAAATAATATTTTCAGTATACCAAGTAAAATAAAGATAACGTATTCTTTACAAATTATAATGGACACACATTAAGCTTTATTGCGTAATACGCGATTTCTTCTAGACAACCTTTGTTAAGAAGACGAAATTCAAATTTAAAAGTAGCGGTGTACGAGTGTAATATATAGAATGATCACAGTCATGCAAATAATACATACAAAGGTACATCAATATAAATAAAACATCTAGAAGAATTATTTGACGAAAACAAGGGGATAAAAAAGAAAATCTAAAGTAAAATTTTGTTCTACTCATATGACGATGACTTCTAAGATAACTTAGTAAATGCCTATAGATTAAGTCGAGTTTTTCTTCTCAAGTGGCAATGCCATCTAAAATATTGAGTATACTAATTATTTAAACTATTCATTGTTCTTTTATCAGTATTCCTAAATCGCCAACCCTAACAGTGTCGGGTGTGCACGTGAAATTCTTCATAATCGGACAACCAGTTGCATACTAAACCCGGGTAATATTTACCCAGCCATTATTGTCTTTCGCAGCGCACGTACCGCACGCACGAATATGTAATGAATCTTAATGCATTCACTAAACTAAGTATCGTAGTTATCCTTATGTTATATTGTTTTTATGGAGATGTTTGTTGCTGTATGTGTGTTGATTGTATGCTGTGTAATTTTGGATCATAAAGGATGGTAATTTGTATACTCAAGAAATATATTTATGGTTAATTTATTGATATTGCCTAGTCAACCCTACAGTTAGGACACTTTCTGGCTAATCATTACACTAATCGACTTATTATTGCCTATGCGCTTTGAATACATTTTTTGTTAGTAAAATATATAGAAACGAGATGACGGTTGGCTTCTACTCATCGATGGCCCTCTACTGAGCAAAGGTCTCTCCTTGTACTGAGGAGGCCCGAAGCATACTCCACCACGTTGCTGTGGATTGGTGGAGGAGTTAGTGGCCAACCTAAGTTTTAATGCCGCACCAAGGCCTATGGCACATAAGGCACATGTCTTATGGATTGCTATCGACGACTTTACGTGCACTTCGAAGCACGCTTGTTCGTGAAATTTTTACCACTAGCGGTCACCCATTCTCTTTCTGACCGTGCTGTTGATTAACTTTTTGATCAGTTACAATCGAAACAAGCCGCCGGGCTGTGAACCCTTTGACGGGTTACCTGATAGTAAGTGACACGGCCGCAAACACCAGACGGTTTACTAACTCGTTGCACACGCGGGGAAGAGAGAGAAACAAGGGAAGCAATATATTGCTGAGGCAAACAGAATAACGACCCCAAACGACTCCAGATACACCAACAACATACCGATTCAGGATGGATGGTAGAAGAAGAATGGGAAGGATGACTAAACGACGGGGAGAAAAAGAGGTTCTCTCTCCGTGCAAACATCCAATCCATAGAAATATTTATCTGTCAAAATATCTGACCCAGACGGCAATCGAACTTTGTTTCGCAAGCGGCCACTCCCATAAAACCGTCAAAAATATTGATATAAAATTAAATTTATGTCATTAAAATATAAGTTTAAAACGTGATTATATTAGTATAACAATAAATGTTAACAACTCAGTCTGTCTGCAGACTTCTTGATTTATTTCCTAGATCGTGAGGCGGAAGATAATAATATTCAAAATATGATGTAAAAATGCTTTTTTTATACCCAAAATATAGTCATAAAATTAAGTTATTAATTAATAAAAATAATACTTTATTATTTAGTTATTAATTTATATTGTCGCAAGCAATTGTAATGAAATGAAATGCATTTATTTCGTGTTAGAAACCAAAAGCTCACTTAACGAATGTCAAAATTTAACAGTAAAAAGGCCCTACACACAACCGTACACAGAGCCCCACAAAATATTGCTGGACTCATGAGCGATGACAGCCTAGTGGTTTGAACATTGAAAGGCAGGTAAATGGCATATCAGAAGATGATTATCACTTGCTGCGGTGAAGGAAAACATCGAGAGTAAATCTGCACTCCTGAGCGTGCTCCATAAAATTCTAGAAGTGTATGAAGTCCACTAACACGCACTTGGCCAGTTTATTTAACTACGGCCTGTAGTTCTCACATTATAAGTGGAGACCGGCCCCAGGATCTCCCGTTCGAAAGACCTATCACTGCTCTAATAATGTTAAGAAATCGATAACAGACGTCAATGTTAGCCAAATCGGATATCAAATTGATTATAAAGTCGATAAAATATCCCTTCGAATTCAAATTGAATTGTGATTAGGCATTAACAACCGGGTCCGACGACTTTAGATGTCCTCCGGGGCACAGTAGCGATAAATATTTGTTACTAATAATGGCATTTACTCTCTAACTGCGCCCTTTTTGCTTAATTCTCCCAATTACTTACGATAGTTACAAGCCGCTGGACTTGTAACCTTTTATATCATTATATGAAACTGACCTTAGTTTACGAGGCAAATAAAAAATATTTTTCCCCAATCGTTATCACAGGTGATTTCAACTGTACTCCCAAAAAATTATTTTCATTATTACAGAAACAAGATATAACGTATATTATAACAAGGACAGACAGACAGTGTTACAAATGGCGCGGCATTAGTCTCTTTGTGTATCCCACGAAACAAAAAACCCGGAAGGCTGTATATGATGCAGTGTTAATTGCGTTGGCTGGCCGTGGGAAGGTACATATTACAACTTTTTGGTTTCTTGGTAAATTTGGGAAAGATTTCAAAATTTTAAGTTGTTTTGGTAAAGGTTTAACAATTTGCTTTTCTGCGAATACTTCTTGGTTTTCATTCTTTTTAGACATATATACTGTAGCCTTGCTCTAGCTTACTGTTTCACATGTGAATAATATAAATAATGATTCGAAAACTAATAAATTATCGGTCACAAACTGTACCCGGCGCGCGTTGCTACGCATCAACCCATTTACCATGTGTCCGATCGATATCATTTTGGTACCAAAACCATTTCCAGAGAATTCTAACCAAAATTGTTGAAGACATCAGTGCTCTATCTCTTCCTATTTGGGAGTCAATAAAGTTCAAACAAACATTCATTTTTATATACATATGCGTCACTCAGCCCGGAATTGAAATGGGTTGATTTGTAATTTCCGTACCACTTGCGGGCTCCTACTACAGAAATATGTTACTGTCAACTTTTATTTATGGTCCTCATATTAACGTCATGTTAATTTTTAAGTGCTTACTTAGGGTACTCACGATTCACCTAATCATATTACGATATAAAACACTAAAAAACTTATCATTCTGTTAATGAACTTTTCTCTAATGCAATCAAATTTTTCCCATCCTTCTGGCTGGTTAAAATACCGTTAAGATTTAATTACAGATATGTAGTAATTAAAACAATGAAATAATTATACAATTACTGCCAAATTTAACTACTTGTACACAAGACTGTGTGCGAATGGAGAATTGAGGAACATTCATAACAGAACGACTACGACGCGGCGATGGCTATGGTGTGTGGCTGTGTGTGGGTAAGAGGCTTCCCGTTCCTCCTACTCCTTCCTAGGGAGGTCAATAGGTGAGGGCATGAAACATTTCTTCAGAATGCGAGTTGAAGCAGGTATTAAAACTCAAACTAGTCTAATTGCTCCCTATACTTGTTGTAACTTCGAACTGGATTTTTTTCTACACAAAATTGACAATATTGTATAGGGCAAATTCCAGATCGAATTTGTGTTGAATATAGTACATAACTTGCATATATATTCTATACTTAGGAGCGATTTCAGTAATCATTATTGTCTCTGATTGCTGCTTATAGAATTTAAGCGTAGTTTGTATTTCCAATGACAATATCATACATACATATGTTTCAAACTGATAACTGATTTTTAAAGTCGGTAAAAAGGCCAGCACTAACTTGTCGAATACAACGGCCTGCCCGCGGCTGCACAGCTTCGTATGTTTGAAAAAAAGTGTATGTGTTATTCCAGATTTTAATATATCCCTGTACCAAATCTCATTCAAATCCGTTTCCGTAATTATAATATTGGTAGGACACAAAAAAAAAGTGGGAAATACAGCGTGAGCGAGTCACCAGTTCGTTAGCGTTAATTTTGTCATAATTACTTTCAATTAGTTCAATAATACAGCTCTATTCAAACCAGTCTTGTCAAAAGCGTGCAAATATATCAAACGAAATAATACGCGTGTGACATTGAGCCTGGTGTTGGTAACAGCGTCGTGACAACATATTGTGATGACTTATCACGTAAGTTAGGTGACTGTGTGCTCAGAGCATGTAAGATCAGCCAACTTCACCACTTCACCTATTTTATACCAGCCGGTAAAACAATATTTTACAGTATGGTTTGAAGCCTCATAGCTTTAAACAACAAATAAATCTTTTGCAAATATTTAAGTTCAGCTTTAACTTAAATATTTATCATATATCCCTGAAATGAATCAAGGAAAATGAAAGTAAACCGCTGACGAGACAACGCGTTAACCGGACAACGACTGTAGATTGATCGACCAATTGTCAACCTAGCCCTTGTGACTTTAATACAAAATGATTGTTGTACCGGTCACAAAAGCCCTTCCAGGCTTCTCATGATTTTTAGAGTGAAACCTTACCTTTTTTTCCTAAAACATACCTGTTAAAAAAGCTTGTAAAACACATCCGGCTTTAGGAACACAAAGAAACAGTGTTAGTATACTCAGCTTTACCTTAAAATTTAGATGATATCAATATACGTAACTCGAGAAATGCTAACTAATATAGCTGTGTGTATATATGTCTGTATTACTCACGGCAGCTGGCTCGACCCTGGCTGGTAGGGCTCTGGCGACGTCCGGGGAGGCCGAGCGTTCCCGTTCCCGCATCTCACTGGCCAGTGCTGCCGCCCTCGCTGCCCGCGCTGCAGTTTCCAGGCATCCCGATGACTTGCTCCTGGACACATACTTCATAATTAACTCAGGGGAATACCTGATGTCATTTGGTGTAACACTTATTATAGATATTTTCAATCCTTACATTTTTAAACATGTATTCAATCTGTTGCTTTCTATACATTAAATATATTTGGGGAGACTATTAATGGAGGTTTTTAATTAATAATTAAAAAATAATAAGAATTTAAAACAATAATTATTAAAAAAATGTCTATTTATATGTATGTCTGTATCGTTATCTTTTAATAATATTTCATTTTAATAGACCTTGGCTACTTAAAATTTTAAGATTTTTTTTACATATTATAAGTCCATGCTTGACTACAATCCCACCTGATGGTAAGTAGCATTAACTTAGAAGAAGCCTATTCACTCTTGTCTTGAAGACATCTACAATATACTTGAGCGAAAATACAGACGCTGGCAACTTACTTCAATCCTTCGCGGTACGCCGTATAAAGGATGAGGCGAAGCGTACCGTACCGGAAGGAGATCCACAATGTAAGCATGGATACCCGGGGTGCGTCGTGTCGTACAATGGTAGAATGGGGTGGGAGAATTAAGTCTTTAGTATATTATTAAATAAGTGTGTAGTATATTTTCCGTTGGCAATCCTTAAAAAAAATCTCAGAAGCAAATAATCTGATTTGAATTTCATTTACTCTGTCTTATATTAAATAATCACAGGATCATACCTGACTGGTCTGTCGAGGGGTCCAAGGATGGAGAGGGGCTGGTCGGGTGTAGCGGGTGTGGGGGCGGGGGGCAGGTACATCACGTGCCCCCCCCACGACAGGTACGAGTTGCCAGCGCGCCATGGACTTAACTCTTCCTGCACCAGAGGTTAATAAAGTCAGAATCTTGCAGTGAATGATACCATATACCATAATCCTTAACCAATCCGAATTGGAGCAGCGTGGAGGAGCAATCCTGTGTCTGCTCTGCTTGTTAATTTAGTAGAAACTTAACTCTGCAAACCAGCCCACAATCTATGACCCACTCAATAGTATGCAGATAATTTGTCATTGATTTAAATTGGTTTGTACGTATTTACGAAAGTGGTGATCTGAGATACTGAGGACAGTTTAAGTAAGAATTCATTATGTTTTTAAGCTAACCCTGGTAGATGGGTTATACGAATGAAAATTCCTGAACCACTCACTACCTTTTCAGATGTTGGCGATTCTTCTTTTATATCCTCCTCTAAAGACCTCTTTGCTTTGGCCGGCGGTGCGAAAAGCAGCGGATTGGTCAATGAGTTAGGAGCAGACTTGGTCAGAAACCAATTCTGTTCAGGCTCCTGCAGCATGGGCTCATGCTCCAGGTCAAACCTTCTAGAACCCAGTGCAGCTCCCAGGGCTCCGGAGACAGACTTGCGCAACTTCTGCAAGCTGTTGAAGCCCTGCTGCAGCTGTTTACCCTGGAAGCAGTCATAGAAACACGACATGCCTTTAAACTACGCGAAGTCGTCCACATACTATTTGGGCAGTGAGCGCTGACGAGGAATAAAGATTAAAACCACGCTGTGAAGTTTATCACCCTTCTGAAGAGAGCCGAAAGATTGAACATGAAAAGATAAAGTTAAGACAAGAACAATAAGATCACAAGATATTGATAGGATACTTGAAACATGCAAGCATTAGTAGAATTTGAAACTGAAAATATTTTTGATAATAAAGGTTATAGCCAGATATAAAAAAAATCACACACTGGTCTAAAATTATTCGCAGCTATATGATTTAACTAAAGTACAATAAAGTACAACACACACAATACTCACAAAGCTATTAGCGGTAATCATGAGTTATTTTGTAAATTATGTTAAACCTGTGAACTATCGCCATTACGTCTTTTGTGCTTCATTTTGACGCGTCAATTCAATTTAAATTATTGTCCGCATATTTTTTACTTCACATCTAAAAAGTAATAATAGAGAACGATATTCAATACAGCATAACATTTATTTATAAGCCATAACAATTAATTACACCGTTTGAGCTAAAGACGGAAAATTTACTAATTTTTAGACCGGAAAAGATCGACTTTATATCGCGTGTTGTTACCTATTCGGCTGGAAAATTAAATCGACAATTTAAAATGATTAAATAATAAATCATGAAAGATGTATAGGAAACCGGCGCGAAAATTAACAGGCATTAGTGTAACAAAGAAAGTTTTTAAGGAAGTATCAGCTCAGCATCATACAAAATTACTCATGTAAAATTGGTCATAACTGACAGTAAACTCGATAATTATTTACCAATGTTACACTGCAATGCCTTACTGGTAAACATGCTAGTTCTTATGTGTTGACGTATGTTTCTATAAAAGATGTTCTCTTTCCGTTTGTACTGGCTACGATGGTATGTTTTTACCATGCATTTTTGTTGATAAGATTCTTTGTAAGCGTTGTTATTATCATACGCAGCTTAAGCGATAGCGTGCTGAGGTAAAACAGAAGCGTAAGCAAAATAGACGTAAAAAGCGTAAGCAAAATAGACGTAAAAAAGACAAAGTAAAACAAACTTGTAAAATAAATACTGAACTTAAGTAGATATTCAAAAAAGAAGCACTGAAGAAATACTTAAACTTTTATAACGAAATACTAAAATTAAAGAGAAGGTGAAAATGTAAGGCATTGAAGTTAAATAGACGTCGAAAAAATAGATGTTATATCAAATTACTAACATGTTAACTGTCAAGATAATTGTGGCAGTGAAGAGTATGTTAATACTAATCTAAGTATAACAGCAGTAGTAGGAAAGCGTGCGACTCACTCTTTACTCCTCCTCAGCTATACGCGGGAGGTTGGGTGATGTTATTAGGTTAGTCACAACACTACATTCTATTTCTAATATTTACTTTTTGTAATCAATAACAATCCACCATTATTATGCTCTGAGATGACTTTGTGCTTGTTATTTACATTTGAGTGACACTAAACTATTTGTTGGGATACTTCGTTTTGTTACTAAATGAATTAAACATGAAGTTCACTTTACTGCTTATTATTGAGTAGTCTTATCATTTACAATCCTCAATTCAATGATTTCAAGGCAGGATTATTTAAAGACGAAGCACACGGGCAGGCGGATGTGTGATAAAAAATATGATACTTTTTCATAAATTACAAACATTCGCCGTCGTATTTATTCGATTCCGCTTTCGCTAAAACAGGCAAATAGGATACAAGTCAGATTTGTTCTAAAGTTAGCTACTATATATCGACACCTTGGGGTAAAAAGGTCATACAAACCATTTCCGTTCTTATGATTGGTCTGTGTGACGCTTACAAATTTACAAACTTGTTTTATACGGCCCAGATGACTTCACCTTCTAAACAGAGTTTTTGTTGGTATGTATGGCGTAAGAACCAAAAAAAAAGTTAACAACGTCTTACATCTAGTTGCGACCCAATAAAATGTATCAATTCAAATAATTATGGTGTCCATAAAACATTTTATAAAAAAAAATTGTCGCAAATCCACGCTAACTTTTATACAAAGATACAGACAATGAAATAAGGTTTTCCATAGCAAAGAGCATAAAAATAACCAATCTCACTTAATACGGTCCATAAACCTTTGGACAACTCACACACGGCCATCTGAACCCAACCTATTAGAATGAAAAATCTATTAACAAAAAAGCTTTTCAAACATTGTTTTTGTTCGTCATATAAAGTAGGGTTTATGGCTTTTATGACCTTATGTACCCCAAGGTAGCGATATTGCAAATATAGATTAAAGGTTTTTCTCGAAATTGAGAAGGTCTAGAGCATAGAAAAGTTCAATGATTGTATATGAAACCTTTCCTTTAAAAATATTTTTTCAAAAAATCTTGTACCTATTGATACTTACTAAAGTATCTGAAGTAGGAGGTATGTTTTAAAATTTACACAACACGTAGCCTGGATTTCTGTTCCGGGCAGGTATTATTAATGACAGATATATCTATATTTCTCTGATCGTGGGTGTTTGGCTTCAACCTATCATTGGCTCACTCTTGAACATGGGTCTCTCCACATTAAATGAGGGGTACAGGCCATAGTTCAAAACGCTGGCTAAGTACTGATAGGTAGACTTCACACACCTTCGAGAACTTTTAAGATCTCTGAGGAGTGCAGGTTTCCTCGCGATGTTTTCCTCAACCGTACCAAGTCATAATTAACTTCTGATACGCACATAACTTTGCAAATTATTGGTGAGCGCAGGATTTGAAGCCAGGATCTTCTGTTCGAGAGACTAACGTTCAAATCCACTAGACTATCACTGCACATGTGATAGTCTGGTGTTAGTGGAGAAATTATTAAACTTTTGATGACTTATCCTATATTATCTGATTTATATCTATATTTCTAAACTTTGCCTGACTTATAAAAGTAAACTGTGTTATTAATTTTATTTTACATTTTTATAAAGTCATCTCAGAGTGCAACCTAACATCCCGCGTCAGTACACCCTATATCTCACTTTGTCGTTGTGTTCCCTCGGGAGGGACAGACTGAAGGGCTGCCCGCCGGGCGCGTATGTGGCCACTGATGCCCGCGGAGGGATCGCGGCTCCTGCGCCCTCCGAGCTGCAGCTGTCACCTAGGTCTTGCTGGGGTGTCCACGCTGCTCCAGGTGGCTCGGGGTTCTAAGAATGTATATAAGAATTAATAAGGGGATATATATAAAGGCCACAAGGTTAGATCTCTTTTTGTCAACCTAAAAACTGTTCCCAATCTACTCTACTCTTTTTCTCCCCGTTCTTTATCCGTCCTCCTTCCTCTTCTTCTTCTGCCTCCCGTCCTAAAGTAGTAGGTTGTTGGTGTATCTCGGGTCAGTTGCTGTCGTTATTGATCCAAGTTCTTTGGCAATGTACCGCTTCCCTTGTTTTTCTCTTCCCTGCGTATTTATTAGTTCTTTCTTGGCAGGCAACACGTTATTAACATCCCAGTCTGGTGTTGTAAATGCCCGTAGGCGGCAGTGACCACTTACCATCAGGTGCTCGTCTGCTCGTTTGACTGCTTATGCAGCTCCCAAAATAAAAGTCACTCTTTGACGAATCAGCTTCTACACTGCGCAACGACTGTAGATGCATAAATAATTTCTTCATGGTTATGTCTTCGATATTGATAAGCTTTCATACAAACTTTCATACCCTAATGTAACCTCTTTAAGCGATAAAAAAAACTATTTTCATCAAACTTGGTTCGGTAGTTTAGGCGTGGGAGAGTTACAGATAGACAAAAGACATAGTTACATTTTTATTAAATAAATTTGTGCTTTCGCATACATGTTAGTAATTATACGTACAATATGTCTCGGCGAGTCTATCCTGTGATCGCTGTGTCCGTGATCTCCGGATATCCCAGAATCCCCGGATTTGTCTGCGGACTGCTCCGATCTGGGTGACGACTCCGGAGATATGTCTCCGGACATCTTTGTTTCAACAGCTAGTGGTTGGGTTTCTGGAAATGGTAATATATGTATGTACGTTATACGTCAATGCTTTTCATTGTGTCTCAACATAATTTTTTTCTACTATCATCTGCCAGTGGCTTCGCTCGCGTGGTAGGAACGTTGTTAAAAGTAGAAACTTCTCTGTGCCAAATTTCATTCAGATTGTTTTAGTAGCTTTTCCTTAAAGGAGTAATAAGTAAACAGCCAGCCATCCGTCGATCGTCCATAACTTTCGCATTTATAATACTAGTAAGATACGGCGGATACTCCACAGCTTTCTAGGAACACCTATCCAGGAAGTTAATTTCATCATTTAGGGATATTACGGCCAACGTCGTGAAAATTGAAGTGTAGGAGGTGTATTTGCAGTGTGGCGTCACGATGTGTAGATATACAGATAAAGCTCACCGGATAAAAGATGAACATCCAAGCTGGCAAGTTGTCTCCAGGCGGAGGTTGGGGAGAATTGCGTAATGTTGGGCTGTTTCTTGGGCAACGTGGGCCGCAGCCGAAGGGCTATGCCTAGCGAGCTCTCTGAGCCTTCGCCCTCTGAAGCATCTGATGACAGTGCTGATTCTGATGACACTGGAAAATAAACTAATGAGTAACTTGATGCAAAAAACCACCGGCTGTGTAATTTACTAGATCTGACACAAAGCTTACTGTTTGTTGCTAAATCTTATTATAAGTTAGACAACGTAAAGTACAAACCAATAGATGTAATTTAGGATAAGACTCAATTCGGAATTGACCAATTATAAGACATATTTTAAGACTCCCCCATATTATGTACTACCACCAATTACGATTGGAATTATTGGTAGACGAATAAATTGTAATAATCGCGTATACTGTTGTTTTAAAAAAAGTGTCATATGACGTCATAAAAACCAAAACTATTATTTGTTGTTTCACATAATGCTCATCGGTATTTATAAGTTCTGTACTTGAAAAGTCAGCGTTCAGCCGCTAACTAGGTATAAATCCTCGGCTGGCAGGTTTCCTTTTGGCCAAAAAATAAAATCACTTTTTCGTAACGAATTATTTCGTAATGAATCGTAATGAATG
>DWJZ01003240.1:0-17484 GCA_018249125.1 Asbolis capucinus
GACAACAAACGTAGCACAAATCTGTTATATAAAAATCAGTCCAGTCGGGAATTAAATTCAGTTCCACCCAGATACCAAAAAAGCTAACAACTTAGGATACCGTGATAATTATTTGATCGGTTTTTTTTAAATAATTTATTACTGATAAAAAATGTATATCCATGAATTAATATGGATGGTTATGCTATGTGAGTCAACGAATTACGTATACTACTAATGTACTAAGAATGCGTTGTCCTTAATGAATTCTATGGGAAAATCTCGGAAAAAAAAAAGTTTTATCCTATAAAGAAACCGATCTTCGCACAAATATCCTTCCTGTGCAGCAAGTGTAAATTTATCGATTACTGGAGCAGCGTGGTGCAGCATGTTCTTGGCCTTCTCAGTTATAAGAAATGGGCCTCTTGTTCCTTAGATGTTTTTTTAAAGAATTATTATTTTTCGCAGTACCCTTGCGTAATCTAAATTTAATTGGAAAAGGTTACAAAATTACGGAGATTTTTTTTTATTCATCAACTAAGACATCAAAACGCGTAACAGGTCTAGTCCTAAATATATCCAAAATACGTCATCACTAACGTGCATCAATTAATCCTTTGGTTCTCTGAGTCATAAGCAATAGGAAGCGAAGCCTCGACGAGGGTCAACCTTGATAACTCACGCAGTTTATAAAACCAACTGACGCGTTTCTACGCCATTTAATTGTGACCGTTCATAGCGGACAGACGTACATCGCGCGTGATACTAAATACTTAACCATGGGCAGTGCAAGTGCTACCAAAGTGATCTTACATATCCTCAATGTCGTGAGCGTGATATTGGGGCTCGCGATCGCAGCGACATCTATATGGTTCTTCGTGCAAGTCAACGAGATCACCAGATTGAGAAACAGCAACCACTATTTATTGGACTACAACATCTATTGGCCACAGGCGGTGCCATGGATCTTCTTTGTCGTCGCTATCTTCGTTGTGAGCGTTTCTTGCTGTGGTTTTTCGAGTGTCAACAAGAATAGAAGGCGGTTGTTAACGATGTACGTAATACTGCTCGGTGTCGTCATCTTGTGTCTGATTGCCGCGGCGGTTGTAGCGCTAGTTTTCGCCGATTCGATCTCCACTGACAATTTCCTCAAGGACACATTTTGGGATGTGTATTTCCAATCACAAAGGGACAAGGAAGTCGCAACTTCGTTCGGACTTATCGAGAGGAAGTTGCACTGCTGCGGCGCGGACAGTCCAAGAGACTACAAGAACTGGGTCAACGAATTCCCAATGTCTTGCTGCGATACCTACTACCACGGTTGGTTGGAGCCGTACACCATTGATTGTGAGTTTACTAACAAGCTCGCGAATGAAAGACATGGTTGTTCGACCGTAGCCTCACAATACGCTAGAATTGTGATCAAGGTCTTATCGGGAGCGTCTATATTTACCGCTGTCATTGCGATACTGAGTCTCTCAGCTGCGGTGTCGTTATCCAGAGCACTGGCGAGGAAGAAGGTTCGAGCACCTGTTGCGCAACACGAGTCGGAAAGCAAGAAAGTGCTATTATAAATTTGTAAGTATATCATTAACTTATTTTATTAAAATCACTATACTTAGACAGTGGAGGCATTATTTTAATATTTTAATAATGTAAGTTTTACTCAGTGTTAGAAATGCGTATTGAAAAATATTTTGTCGATTTAAAATTAATCTGGATTATAAGTTATAAGAAACATTATTAGTTAGCTAGATTTTAGCGCCATCTATTAGATCCTAGCATAAATATATATCATCGCGTAGTAACTGAAGATACACACAAAACTAGTTTCAATATATTTTTGAAGGATATTCATAATATGGCGGTTCCATCAATTCTTTTTAGTTACATCAAAATGGCACTAGGTAGCGTTGTTACGTCACACCGAACACAGTACAGGCCACGAGGAACTGATAATAAAACAATTTAGTTGAATAAGACTTACAATGTTAGTCAAACTTGTTTTATAACAATTTTCATATTGTATTTCAAACGGAATTCTTTTCACTCTTCCAAATAATCGTTCTTAACATAATCTACCTTTAGCTTCAACCTGTTCACACTTCGTCATATTAAACAATGTCAAAGATTTCAAACAATGACAAAGTGCGAAATCTATTTATGGTTATGCTACGTGATTTGTGTTGGCTAATTAAATTGTCATCGTCACCTTAACAGGCGGCTTACTGGACTTGTGCCTTCTTTGAAAATAAAGGAAGTCCGCTGACTATGAAGTATCGTAGAAAAATGTTTTTATTGTCTTAGAAATCTTATTATGAAAAATTATCTCACCTTTGTTACTATTGTGTTTAAACAGGTTTCTGTTTTATACTTTTCCTTAACTAGTTTTACGAGTAAAATAATTTTATATGCCTGTCTTTACATCATCAATATGTTTTATATGAAAAATGAAATTATTACATTTTATTTTAAACTAGTGATTGAAGTTAATTAGATTGCAGGAGTTCAGGAAATTTCTAATTAACTTATTAAATTAGAGCACTCGAGATTTTTAAGAATACCGTTGCGTTTTTTGTGCATTTATTCCAGTGAAAATATTATCAAACCATTATTTCGTACAGTGTAAAAGTAAATAACAACGTAATTAAACGAAGATAAAGAGTAAATTTAGACGTTAAGCAATTTTTTTTAATAAGCCTGTATTCAAATATTACCCTAGTTTAGATACTAACCTAGTTTAAGCGTTCAAATAGCTGTAGTTAATATTACTGAATGACTAAAAACGATTAAATCGACATAATTGTATTAAGTAATTGCATTTTAATCTAAAGACTATTAGGTGCAGATAAAGACAGTGACTAATTGTGGAAACTTTAATTTTTTTAGTGCCTCGTTAAGTTTAGGGGCATGTCTAACAGAGCGGAATAGATTTTAGGGGAGATTTAAAGCCAATATGACCTGATATATGTATATACAAAGTATTAATAAAGATACCAGTACCAGGATTTTATGGTACTGGTGTGACATTGGTATCACCACAACTGGCATTACCGGACGTCATAAAAAATATTATGATTACTACTGTTTGCGGCTTTATTATGGTTAGTTACATGATTTCCGAGTAATTTGTATGTTTGCTACTTCTGTAACGGTTAGCATTTCTATTATTCTGTGCATGTTTTCGATACTTTGCTGTCGTAGATAGGTATCCTAATTATAATATGTCTTTGGTGCCTTATTTCTAGGGTTGTCAAATACATGCATGTAATGAAGTTTATCGATATATTTTATTATAGATAATTATATAACACGGTGCTTCATAAAGCCGTGCAATTTAAAATATTACTGCATCTCGTTGAGTTTGTTTCACGTTAGACTTAGTTAAACATGTTAAATTATTTTTTTTGGTAAATAAAAGGGAAATTATATTAATACTGATTCTTATAAATCAACGTAATTAATATAAGAATTAACCCTTCGTTTCACGAAGCGCAACCCTACAACACGTGGCTTGTGTAACCAATTAACATGCTCCTACGTTACTTTATTGTGGCCGCTAACAGAGGATAAACGTAGATCGCGCGTGATACGATATACTTTACCATGAGCAGTGTCACTAAAGTTATCTTATACGTCTTCAATATCGTGAGTTTCGTTTTAGGATTTGCCATAACCATCTTCTCCATATGGTTCTTCGTTCAAATCCACGACATAACCAGTTTACGAAACAAAAACCATTATTTATTGGACTACAATATTTACTGGCCGCAAGCGATCCCGTGGATCTTCTTCATCGTCGCCATATTCGTTGTGAGCGTCTCTTGTTGTGGTTTTTTCGGTGTCAGCAAGAACAGTCGGAATTTAATTATAATATACGTAATGTGTCTTGGAGTCGTTATCATTTTTCTGATTGCTACAGCTATAATAGCGCTAGTCTTGGCAGACGACAAATCCATTGAAAAATTTGTAAAGGATATTATTTGGGATGTGTACTCGCAAATGAAGACAGATGACGAAGTGGCAGAATCTTTTAAAGACATCGAGAGGAAGTTTCATTGTTGTGGCGTGGGTGGTCCGAGGGATTACAAGAATTGGAAGAACGAATTCCCAATGTCATGTTGTGATGGTTACAACTATGGTTGGCTGGAACCGTATACCACGAATTGTGAGTTTTCTAACAAGCTGGCGAACGAAAGACACGGCTGTGCCGCGGTTGCTTCACAATACGCCAGTATTGCTATCAAGGTCTTATCTGGAGTATCTATTTTTACCGCTGCGATCGGGGCAATTAATATTGTGGTGACGGTGCTTCATTATGCAGAGTTTTAAGAACGGAGACATCATGTACTCATACAAGCTGCGGAACTGAAAGGTGTCACACAGGTGTTTTTGAATACTGAAAATTATATCGTAGCTTATGTCTTTATCACTTGCGTCATATTTTAACATGCATGATTAAATAGAAAATGCCGTAATATTATTTTATTTCTCACGGGTGAAATACTCAAAATATTACCTATAACAATGGGGCACTTTAAATTTGATTATACATGGAACAATTTTTTTTGTCAAATTTTGTTTTGTTTGTTTCGCCTTTAACTATTTTGGCCTTTAATTTAATATTTTTTTAAGACATTAGCGGAGGAACACTATCAAGGATGTACTGCTGAAGCTTGTTTTAACTTGGACGGCTTGTAATTATAACGTACCAGTGTGTCCTTATTATGTAATTCTGCTGTAATCGGGGTCAGTGTTGGTGTCAAGTCGTAAACAATGTTCTCACAGACAGTCATACTAGAACTAAAATTATCTATCTAATTTACAATAAACAAACTTTAGCTTGAGAACGAATACCTAAACATTACCGGCAAAATCGATTCTTGAGAGTGTGCAAGTTGAAATAAATTTTTAATAAACAATTTTTAGACTTTTTTCTCTTTTCCGTTAATTGTAATCATTTACAATAAGTATTAGCTACATCTATACTATAATGAGTGCCATAATTAGTACATAAAGGTTTCGATGAAACAGCATTATACTATAATTTTAAAAGTTCTTCTGCATTAAATATTACATTCCAACCAACTTTTATTGTAATCGTTATAATTTCTTGACGCAACCTAACCGCATGTATCATGTTATAACAGTTTATAATTAAAGCCTCATTAAGCAAGCATTAAGTTACTTACATATCAGTCGTATCAATTACATTATTTAGTCTAACAAGTTAAATAGCAATTATAAAAACATCAGTTAGTTCGTGTAAATTTATCTCCTCTGCTAATGAGTTAGATGGATCTTTTTAATGCTTAAGGGCATTGATTTATTCAATACAGCAAATTGTATCTTGTTTTTAAACTTGTAAAGAGGAATATTGTAAATTTTGTCAGTGTATCTATCAGTAAACCTGTCTGTGTGTCCTTGCTTATAATTCGTATGTATCGGTTTAATAGCTTTAACCGAGTCGAAAAAAAGACGTGGATTTCTTTAAAAGGGCTTTATTGCATTGTGTTTTACGTTATCAGAGTTTATTTTAGCATTTTTAATATTCCCGTTAACAACCCCATTTTTGTTAATCAACCCCTCGTGAGTGAAACACATAGGTGGTTCATTTATGACTCAGTGTTTTAAATATCCATTCAAAAATAAAAACATTGCATGCTGCCTAGCTTTAACAGTAGCCACTCCTGTACTAAATTATATCAATTAATTTATATTATATAAAAATGTTATGTTCATTCGGTACGTTTTAAAATTGATAATTTACTTAAAATTTTACAACATACATATAAGTACATTCCGATTCAAGGATTGTTATTATAATGTTTTTGCATTGGTACGTATATCCATGACCGCAATAAAATGGCTACACTAAACTTGGGTTTCTCCTCGCACTATCTCTCATCACTTCTCACACCCTCACTCCCATTTCACTGCGCTGCTAAAATGCGGATTGGAGGGATTTTTGGCTGTAATGTCAGTAGTTTTTATACCATTGAAAAGCATACAACTTGGCTTAAAGATTGATGTGATAGCAACCGGTACCGACGGCTTAACGTGCTCGTCGAAGCATAGCAGCGCTCATGAAATTGAGGCCAGTAGCGGTCACCCATCCTTCTACCGACCGCGCCTTATTCCTTAACTTTTCCGATCACATGACCGTGACTATACTATGAACGCTTGGTGAGAATCAGTATCTGAATCACAGTGATGATTCGAAAATAATGTTACCTACAATCGTTTATATGCTAAACATTCTTTACGAAAGCTGAGATATATTACTAACCTTTTTCTCTCCAAATATAAGTAGTAAGTTTCCATTCGTTATCACACACATAACGTGTTTAACTTAACCATTATAATAACACCCATGACATACTTACGTAAGACCGTTGCATGTCGCTCGTTTAGCTCGCGAGAATGATGAAAATATGAAGAGGTCCGAAAAGAATTAAGTAATATTAAGTACATAAAAGAGTAAGGTATTGCCTGATTATAGTACAATAGCTTTTTAATGTTGTTGCGAATTTTGACGATTCAAATTATTTGTTCGCTTTATGAAAATGTTTACATATACACATAGTATGTATATCACATACGAGTGCACAAATTACTTTTTGCAATATGTTATCACATCAGGGGAGGGAGACTGGAACTTTTCATAACTCAAAGAGTCTTTGCGAACTATGTTTTCCGTTCAAAATGTCTAGATGGAGTTATGTGCATCATGTTATGTTGACGGAAATTTAATATTCGTAGAAACAATAAAATAGAAAAGCTAAGTCGAATATCATTTGTTTCGATGAAAAAAAGCATCTTGAGGAAACCTACACTCCTGAAAGTATTTCATTAAGTTTTCAAAGGTGTGTGAAGTTTACCACTTGGCCAGCATGGCCTTTGACCTAGACTTCTCACATTGTGAGAGGTATCCCTCAGTAAGTTATGACATTGATAATAAAATAGAAAATTAAAAAAATTAAGTACCAATTATTTTTTGTTTTCTTGCCATCTCGTTAATTTATTATGTAACCAAGCCCCATTAGGGGCCATCGACTTAAGAAAATGCTTTTTACGACGTATTGTTATTTCTGTTAGGCAATACTTTTCTATTTTTATGTACTCTTACACAGTACAGTCATGAATAGTGTTTTAAGAGGCACTTAGCTATCTTTCCATCTCAGATTGTACTCATATACATATGTAGTTATATTAAATATGCCAAATACGCAGAGTATACGTATGTGGTGGGTTCCATGAAATATGTATTATAAATTCGCGCTAAAAAATGGGGTGATACAGAATTAGGTCCCGTGGAACTTATTGAATGAGACATTGATCTCATAGTGAATCTCGGCTTGGACAGCTTTAGGTCTCCTCAGTGGAAGAGTCTTGGATCTCGTAGTGGACTGTTATTGTTTGGAGGGAAGATTTAGTTCGCTTCAACTCATTTATGACTTATATGGCATATATCTATCCTTATAGCTGAGAATGCGTAGAGAATACTCTACGTGGAGAATACTCTCCACCACGCTACTTCAATGTGCTCATGATTCGACTTAACTCAAGTTTTTAAAAAGTTAGCAAGCTTAGCTAACCAAGGAGTAGCGTTGTGGACAACATTCTCCGTCAGCTACAAGCAGAGATCCTTAGCTGGCTACCCTAGCCGGCTAGTATACTAGCAACTCAACTTTGTGCACACGTCGGCTATATTATTGTAAATGTCCACTGTACATACTTGACACACTTATGTAACCATTTGTGACAATGGACCCACCTGCTCATTATGTCATTGTTGTCAATACTGTGCATGTGTGAGTAAGGACGTTATAGGAAATGGATGGATGTATTGTTAGAGATAAAATCTTTGTAGGCATCGTTTCATCAGCTATACTTGTGTACAAACAGTAATGTTAAATTGATATTGAACTGGAAGCGAGCGATAGACGTTTTTTCAACCAAATAAATTCGTACTTTTGATAAATGCTCATTAAATTCAAGGTACTTTGTTATGGGAGCATTTCGCTGTTTTTTAAATCTTGGCTGTTCTGTTCCACATCAGATACTGAAAAAGTTCTATGTCTTTAAAAGTTGGCCAATGAAATACGCGCCTTAAGTTTTCATATCCCGTCATTGTTTTTAGGAATCCAACTTATTCTGATCAATATCCATTCATCAGTTAGAACAGATGGACTGTTCTCACTCTGTAAGCTTCTAAATATAACATAATCGTTGACATTCAACAAACAATATGGTTCGTATATTTGATGGTTGTGTAGTGACATGTGAAGCTCTGGAAACGTTAGTGTCTCAGTCCATTTATCGGCTCCATTCATCTGGATCAGTCCATTGTTAGATACAAATAAACTATACCTCAATTTGGCAATTGTAATTGTTCCTAAGCCTTTTTAATCCATCAGATACCTGCTGTCTTCTTCTTCGTCTGTTACCTAGTAGAAAAATGACATTTGTTTCGAGGCAAGGTCTCCTTTCAAAGACCTTTCTTCCTCATCAGCTATCAGTTTTCATATTCGACCGATTGCTATTACATCCAACTAAATACTTACCTGATCTATCTATTGGTGTACCCACTGACCGTAAAGAGAAATGTGAATTCTACTCAATCCTATGAGCTGCGTAACAGTGTTCTGCAGCTGACCAGCGACCGCATACATTGTCAGCTAGGTAGGGCCTCCCGTTAAGGAGTACTCTAACTTCGTGCCTCATGATTCAACATCTAAATTGAATTCCATTGTCCTTCTGTGATAAAATGACTAATCTTACATGTTCCATTCAGATATAATGACAAAGTTCCCATGATTTTACACGCGTTCTGTGATGACTCATGCTGTAGGTACTTACAGGTGTCATAGCAAAAGGTTGCATTTTATGTTATAGAGAAGGTATTCTGAGGTTCTGACGCATCATATCTATATCCTTATATGTAAACTTTTTCCTTACAGTATTATATCCTTATAAATGAAAATTAAAGCCTAATCGACATCAGTACATTTATTTTCAAAGGGTTTTTATAGAGGGAGTGACTAAAATGAATTCGTTTTAGTTTGGTAGGTAGTTGCATATTTTTGTTTGAAAACTTACAGCGTAAGGATTATTTTATTCATTGTTGTTGTTTCCGAAGCCACTTTTTCTTACTGCTACAATCTAAATGCTTCCCATATTGCTTGTGTTGGTATATGAACTGTGTGCCTATTTTCGATTTGTTTTGTCTTTGAGTTCAAATCTTACGTATGTAAAGGCCTAATTTTGGTTCCAAATATCATGTACCTATCTATACCTTTGTAAGGGTTTTTCAAATATTAATTTTAAGGGAAAAATTAACTGTATAAGGAAAGGAGTATGCCCGATTCGAAGGATGGAGCATTTTAAGGTCTAAATATAATTCTTAATGATTTGTGCCATGTTTAACGAAATATCCAACAACAAGCCACTATCGAGTTGAAGAAAGGAAAATAACATGGAAATACCCTGTTAACCAACTAACTCTGTAAAAACCAGCTTAATAGTACCTACATATCAGTGACTTATAAGAGTATGAGATATTTACATAGAGTTCTGTTCTGAGTAAAGTACGTTTTAGTGATGGGAATAAATTATATGATCGTTGTCTTTATTTATTAGTTAATGAGGTCAACATGGGCAGTTGTAATTACAGTAGAAACGAGAAGTATAATAGGAAACAGAAGCATTACGTTTAGATTGATATAAATATACATTTGGAATATATATTTTCTTTAAGGGACCGGTGGTCTAGTGGTCAGTGTACCTGACTGCTACACCGAAGGTCATGGGTTCGTTTCCGACCCAGGTCGAACTTTCTGTGTAGAGCAGGAAAGTTTATTCTAAATATCGATATAAGTATGTATTTATAAATATATGTATGTGTATGTTTGTTAGTTATCTGATCACCATAGTACAAGCTAAGGCTTAGTTTAGGGTCAGATGGCTGTGTGTGAGTTGTCCAGAGATATTTATTTATTAATTTCAAAGATTATAAATACCTTTTAAGTTACCTTACTTTGGTGCTCAAGTGTAATGACTTTATATAAAGGTTGTATGAAGTTTCATAAAATGACTAAGTAATTAATGTTTTTTGTTCATTTAAATATTTTTTACTAATCTTTCAGCGTGCCATTCTATGTTTATAACCGAGTCTTAGATATTAAGATCAGATAGAAGGCTCTAAGGTAATGTTAATTGTAATCAGTAGGCAAATATTTATAATCCAGAATATATGTTCTAGAAGTAAAATGTTTATTTTATAAGTAAACCATAGTTTCGTTAGTCTTGCCTGTCTATTTTATTTCTGTAAATCTGCATCAATAAAAAAAATAGCAATAAAATAGAATGTTTTTTAAAAAACCATATTAAATTATTATATCTTTTTTTTTCAGGCACTGACAACTGACAGTCTATTGAGACTGCATTTCACCAAAGATTTGGTCGATCTCCGAAGACATTCCTGAAGATTCGAGTGCTGAGTACCAAGTTTAGTGAAACTGAGTATTGGTGAAGAACAATTGAAAATGTTATATCATAATTTTATACATTATTTGATATTGGAATAATTTTTATTTAGTTTACACTGTGTACGATGAATTTTCGATTAACACACCACCCGTATTCATGAAGAATACTTGCTTAAGCCGTGATTTAGCTCTTTTGCTGTGCATTCGTCTTGTCGAGCCATTCAATAAAAAAAAATAGCAGATAATGATCATACAGTAAAATCATTATGCTTTCCGTAAAATAACTCGGCAGCTAAATATAGCTCATACTTAAAAATGTATACGTTAATTTGACATGTGAATTATTTATGAAGTGTTTTTATCAATAAGTACTTGCGAGCTACGAGTATGTAGCTAAGTATGGTTCATAAATACGGGTATAAAAGTAATGACGGTATAGAAATCTATTCAATTAGTAAGTGTAAAAACTAGTCTTAGTTTTTATTGCACTGAAGCATTTTATTGGCAATCTTAGATTTATACGACTTCTTCAATGAAAGGATTATATTGGTTTTAACTAAATAGATTTTGAACTTGATTTTTCATAAGCACTTTTGTGTTCTGAAGAGGACATGGTATTATAATGTAATATATTTTATATGCTCGTCAAGATATAATGTTTGGGGTGAGCCCAGGAGAGCGCAATGAATTAACGAAAGTTCAAGTCTGTCTCTATAAGACGGGACCGCAGTTTGAAGTACAAAAATATGTTTTTATCACAGATTTTTCTCGTAGTGATATCCCATCGATATATAATACTAAACGCCTACGTACGAACATTTCGACAGTTCTTTTACACTAAATATAAGACGTTTGTTATAGTATTAGTAAATAGAATAATTTTATTATTATGTTTGCTTTAGTTTTCATGACAAATTCTATGGAATGATGTTTCGTGATGAAATTATATAGAATAACCAAATACTTGCTATTTCGATTGTTAATTTTCTTTCTATTAAAACGAAAAAAAAGATTGAGAGATATACCTTGAGGTACTTACAGATTGGGTAATTAAAGAGAAAGTAATTTTGCGTTTCGCACAGAAAACCCTATATTTGGATGTTAATACGGTAATGAGGAGATGGTAATGAGTGTTTGGCTTTATTATTCTTCAAACTTATTGATTAATTTATAAACAGCGTGTAATATTTAATTTATTGAACAACTAGTATTGAGGTTACTTGATCCAAGAGTTCTCGTAACTTCGTACGTAACGATTTCCGAGAACAAAATCGATTTTATGTGCGAAATGGCGGGAACATGTATTTAGTAAAACAAAATCTATGACCTACAAACAAATATGTTTATGTCACATACACAGCCTTGGATAGAAATCGAACCTGAGACTAACTATGGTAATGTTAATTACTAAAGTATATAAAGTTGTATAATAAAATATTGCTTATCTGAAATCTTGAAGGTATTTCAAAACAAATTATATTGACTGTATGAATGACTCAGGCCCGTGCTTTAGCTTCTAAATGATGATTCATAGCGAATGGACCGCTTAAAAGGTTATTGAGTTTAATGATTCAATATAATTTCTTTGAATTAAGAGGTGTTATGTAATTCCCATGAAATATTGTTAGGATTAATATCAATAGACAATTCGTTTTACATAAGCTTATCAATGACTACAAGGAATTGGGCAAAGTTAGTTTTGGTTCATTTTATATTTTTGTTAATATATTATTGAAACAAAAGTAATTAATTGTAACTGGTAGAATTTACATGTGAGTGCATAATTTAGAGAAAATCACAAAATCTTACATAAAATCGATTTCAATCTTTGGTTTTGTAGATTTTTTTATCAATTTTCGTCTTGAGTATAAATTTATTGCTACTTTTATTTTTAAGCTTAATGTTACCTATAAATAGTACCTATTTTGACGTATTTTTATATTTATCATAGTAAGTAAATTATATAAAATTAATTTATTTGAAATAATTTGTAAGTCTAAAATAAACATCACAAGTTAATTATACGATGTAAATATAGTTATAAAAATAATTTAAGTTAGTAGTATTGAATGAAATACGCATTTAAGAATACATAAAGGATATTTATTAATATACTTTATCATATAATATATTCGTTTTTTACACAACTTTATCGGTCGTGTAATTGTGCTCTAGTATATTAAGTGTACTTCTTGTATATTTGACGTGAAAATTACTAAATATAATATTATTATTTTAATAATTTACTATTTTTTTTTAACACACCTATTCTTAGAAAAGAAGTGACTTCACTACGGGGAATGAGAAAACGTTACATAAGTTGCCTTAAGACTATCAACTAATATTAAATATATTTTTTCATTGGAATTAAATATTAATTGGAATTAAATAGATCGATCTGGAAAATTTATAACAATGTAATAAACATTTCAATATAGAGTGTAATTCACCAAATATGGAGTGTAATTCACCGAGTATGGAGTGTAATTCACCGAGTGTGGAGTGTAATTCACCGAGTGTGGAGTGTAATTCACCGAGTATGGAGTGTAATTCATCACGCTGCTTCATTGCAGATTGACCGTTGGTTTGTACAATTAGTATCATCATTGAAGGACAAAAATGTTCAGTTTTGCCTCTAGCGGTCATTATATTGCCGAGAGGTGAATGAACTAAGTTGCTGCTAAGATCATTTACACCTGAAAGAAGCTATTGTTTCGGCATGAATAGCATCTAGTAAAAAGGTGCTTTTTCACACAAAAAAATATCGACGTACTTTTCATGTTCTGATTTACTCACATCATTTTTTGACTCCACCAATTCATTTTTATATTGTTTTTATTTAAAATATGTTGATATCTAATTGCAACTTTAGCTTGTTCACATCTTTAGATCTATATTTTACAGCTTCAAACGAGAAATATGGGAGGTGAGGCGATTTAATCAAAATCACCTAGCTTAATGTTCTTGACAAGTTTTCATATTAAGCATTCCTAAAAAAGTTGAGAGATACTTATATAACTACGT
The DNA here is from genome assembly GCA_018249125.1 of Asbolis capucinus. NCBI lineage: Eukaryota > Metazoa > Arthropoda > Insecta > Lepidoptera > Hesperiidae > Asbolis > Asbolis capucinus. The sequence continues at coordinate 13,494 of DWJZ01003240.1, forward strand.
TCCTACACCTTCATTACAAGTGAAATGCTTTTAACAGTAGAATCAAAGAAGAGGCTGGCTAATCCTGGCAAGGCGGAAGAATCTAGGCAGAAGAAGAATACTGACAGGAAGTAACGGTAGTTGATTAAACGGAGAGCTATCTATCACCTGCGATGGATGTATTAATTGCCATGTCCATTGGTAAAAATCCCATGAAAATTCATTCTGTAGGTTTGTTTTAAGCCAAATATTTAGTTTTAGACGGTAATGATATATAATTATTTTTATTACCATAACATCAAGTAAAAAAATTTTACAATGTCGTATAATTATTGACTGCCCTTATTATAGAAGTATATTAATCGTGATTATAACTTAAATAATTATTTTGATGTTAATTAATAATAATAACCCGCTAGCGAAAATATAACTTTGCATAAGTATATAAAATTCATAATTTACTAATTAGTAAAATGAATCCATTGCGTTTACTTCATAACAAGCACTGCCATCTATCGTATCTTATCTTAATTACAAAGAAACTAATACATAATACATTGTCCGTTGATCTGACATTGTCTTCAATTTATTAATAGCAAACTAAGAAGGCTTGAAGTATATATTTCTGAATATGATTTTAACCATTAAAGTTCAAAATATACACAATATATATGCCGAATGTGAACAAAAAGACGAACGCAGTGAATGTAGCCTCTCTCGTACATAAAAAGACGCAACGTAGAAATGAATGTATTTACCTTCAAAACCGCTGACAATATCGCAAACGAGAGGCCGAATTTTGTACTCATATGAGATGTTACATCGTATCCGAGCGAATTAGTGGTTTCGCAACAAAATTCTTTTCAAATATCAAAAAAAAATGTGTCAAGGGCTACCACTTGAGCTTTTCCGATCGGCAATTGATTATCGGCTTTATATTAACGTCATAGAGTTGAGTCGTTAGAAATGATGAATTGTTATGGTCAGAGGCTCTGTGTTACGAAACGTGTTACCTTCTTAGCATAGTATGTTGATCATAGTAGCTTGGAAATATAGTGTGTCATCGATAAACTTGCCCTAGCGCCGGTGCTAGTTAAATCACGTAGAAAAATCCTATTTACAGCTAGCGACTCGATAAGTTTTATAACACCAGTCTTACGATTAATAGTATCGCTTATAGTGATGTTATTAATGATAGTGATGCCGGTGTTGTCAGAATGAGAATGCAATAGTGTATAAAGTTGAATTATGATGAAAACAATCTTAGTTAAGAATTATCATCTTCTCTTATGTTGGTTATTGGTAGGTTTTTGTTTTTTTACATTCATTATCTTAGCGCCTGATTTAGACATGCTTAGATTACACTACATTTTTATTCGATTGCTTTTTTTAATTTACGCTCTTTCAGCGAATAGACGATCTTTTGTCTTATACGGCTTTCAGTAGTATGACTTTACAGCGCTACTGTTTAGTCATATCACTATTTACTTTATCTTAAATAAGAAAAGTAATCCCATGTAGGTACTATTTATAAAATGTGTTAGTTAAAATGTAGCTTCTAATATATAATAAAGTTTTGTGTTTTCCTGCGTGCCGCATCGTATCGAATAGCATAAGTTGGTATATCATGTTTTGAGGCGTTGTCTTTTTAATTGCCTTTAAATTAAGTATACACTTTTAGTAGAACTAAATCACTGAATAATAAGCAAGTGAATTATGAATTTCTATTTACATAAATCTGTGGACGATGATTCACTGTAACTAAAAGTAGGTATGTAACAAATGTACACATTGAAAAGACAAATTAGCAGTTGACTGCATTGTCTGTATATGATTCATACTACTAACCTTAAAAGCTAACCGCATAATAATGTATTCAATATACAAAGAAATGAGTAACACCTATCTTATTAAATTAAATCACGTAACGAAACCTGCTAACATATAAATAACATGCATATTTATAATCACTTTAAAGGTCATTGCTCAAATAATTCTCAATAACGTGCAATTATACAATTACCAGAAAAACAAAAAAGATCAAGTCAGTTAATTGATTAATTTATCAACGAGATCGTAAAGATAATGTCGTGGTCGTCACGTAGCGTGTAACCGTCCCACATAGTTGCGCAGGAGTTTATAAAATACTTGCCTACATTACCTTGCCTCTCATTCGGTTGACAACGTTCACGCTGCACGGTTGATTTCACCCATCACCATGGGGAAAGATGAGCTTATTAAGGGTGTGTTATACGTCATGAACATTGTTTACGCAGTGTTTGGCCTCGTCACAGCAGCCACTGGAATCTGGTTTTTCGTGCAATTACAAGAATTCGTCAGTTTAAGAAACAGCAACCATTACTTATTGGACTACAGAGTCTACTGGCCGCAAGTTGCTCCATGGCTTTTCATCCTTTTGGGGCTCTTCGTCATGATGGTGGCGTTCTGCGGATGGTGCGGAGCAAACAAGGAGAGCAGAGGGTTGTTGGGGATGTACGGCATATTTTTGATCTTAATAGTCATCGGACAAGTGATTGCCGCGACTTTGATATTTGTGTACGTGGACGGTGAAGATACTGACAGATTCGTCAAGGATACAGTGTACGATGGGTACTACAATTCGCAGTCCAATCCTGATGTATTCAAGGCTTTTGGAAGGATTGAGAGGAAACTAAGATGCTGTGGTGCTAATGACGCTCGGGATTACAGAAGCTGGAGGAATGATTTACCCTTGACTTGCTGCCAGGATAGTTACTACAGAGCGACATGCGACTTTACGGATAAGGAAGCCAATGAAAGATTAGGTTGTGCTAAAGTGGCGTCGGTTTACACGAAGATTATTAGTTCGTCCGTGGCTGGAGCATCATTGTTAATATCGTTGGTTGAGATCGTGGGTGTGATTCTCGCTTGGAAACTATTCAATTCTGTACGCGAAGTGGAACATTATATCACTGAAAGGAAGGAAGGTGAAACAGAGTGCTAAGTGAAACGTGAGTCAAAAACCGTTTTGTTTTGAGTGACCGGGTGAGATCTACCTTTATATAATTCCAGTAGTTAAGTTACCGCGGTTGTTTGTCTTACCGGTCACGAAAAAACATGTTATAGTACCGCCGATGTATTTTAAGTCACAACCGAATCAGCTGATTGCGAGCCGACCAACGATCGCCTAACGTAACTTTTCCTTTCCACGCGCGGCGAAAGTTTCGAAGCTATTCAGGCGCTTATTGCATTTGCTTCAGGAATAAAGTTCGTTTCCTTTACGAAGGAAATTCCGAAATCTTTGTCCTCTTCGTAATGATATGCTTTAACTTTATCTTAGTTTTTTATATCTCAAATAAATATAGTATCTGTTAATAATGATCTATTGCACCACGCCTGTCTAGATCATTAAGTATAACACGAGTGGGCTTAATCAGTAATATCCTTGCCGTGTGAATCACCTGCACTGACTCACAATGAAATAAGTCTCAATTGTACTAAGACTTCCAATCTGTCAAGCGGCCTCGTGTCCCCACCTAGCTTTTCGTAGTTAACGTAACGTTTGTGATGCATTGCGGGGTCTTACGTTACGCAAGATTGGTTGTGAGGTACCTCATCCATGGACGTTTACTTTTAGTTTGTAGCCGAGGTCATCTATGAGATTCGGCCTCAGCCTCTCCCATGTTAGCTATGCACTCCTAATGACTTTCGCTCATAAGGTCGCTGAGTTCTTAGTGAGTTCGTGTGTTTGTTTTGGCTACGACAACTATATGTAAATTATGTTACGCCATCAATAGAAGTATGTTACGACAGAGTTGTGTGGTATTGTGCGAGTTTACGATCGAACAGGTGTGGTTTATTTTCTATTCGGAAAGAGGTCAGTTTCACTTGATTACGCAAATACTAATTAGAGGAAGCTTTTAGGTTATTTCAAACAATGGACAGTAGAGTTTGATGTTAATTGACTATAATTATAATTAGAGTTAGCGAATGTTAAAATGCCATTAAATAATCGACTAAGTGCAATTAGTTA
>DWJZ01003241.1:0-17482 GCA_018249125.1 Asbolis capucinus
TATGTATGTTTATCAGTTATCTGATCACCATAGTACAAGCTAACGCTTAGTTTGGGTTCAGATGGCCGTGTGTGAGTGTGACCAACTGTGTGTGTGTGTGTGATTGTAAATTGTAAATTACCTTATTTGTAGGGCCCTTTACAATATAAAATAATCTTTATGCTTTAGATGTTTGTTATGTTTATATGTTTGTTGCTGGTTACGTAGGTTTATTTATAAAGATTAATCTACATATGTATATGTAGCTTCCGACCGCGACTTCGTCCGCGTGGACGGAAAAAGGGTCAATGTGACAGTAAAATCCCCATTTACAAATACAAACAATGTGATAAATTAAAAACCACTACCGATTTTGTGTAAACTTCACATAAACCATCCACTAAATAGTCCGAACAAAGACTAAACATTTGGTTTGCATAGGTGAGCCTGTTCTTGAGTTATGAAAGTACAAGTGGCATTGATTTTTATATATATAGATAGTATATTCGTTTTAATACATTGCTCTTGTTTCAGCCCGTGTGTTCCGTTCCTCGCCTCAGTTCGGTGTGACGCTCGTGACGTATGAAATATTACAGCGTCTCTTCTACGTCGACTTTGGAGGATCGTGAGTACCCTTTCTATATAATTTTGTATTTATTGTCTGCAATCTGTTGGAGACTTCTCTGTTGACTGATGTGTTGGGAATGAAAAAAGTAATAACATTTCTTTGCTTCTTAGAACTTAAAAAATCTACATTACATTAAAACGCAGTTATAAAATCAGCCGTAAGTAACATGAAATAAAGTCCTTTTTTCCATTTATTGTCTTGAAAGATACAAGAATATTAGTAATAAATATATGTTAATAAATATCTCTAGACAACCCAGAAGCGGCCATCTGAGCCCAAACTAAGCGTTAGCTTGTACCATGGATGTCAGATCCAACTGATTTAAATACATATTTAAATAGATATTTTTATTAAACACCCAGACACACAGAACAAACATTCCAGCTAATCACAGAAAAGTTTTACCTGGGTGAAAATCGAACCCACGACCTTCAGTGTAGCAGTCACATTCACTAACCACTAGACCAACTGGCCTGTCAGTTAAAATTCCAGCTCACATTTTCAATCGAATACAGACTCTTGAATACGGGCGTTAATTTAATATGTTTTTTATTTTACTTCATTAGATATGGTGAAACGATTTTCTTTATTTAAATAAACGTAAGATTTTCTTTTGTTAAACAGCCGACCAACTGGTTCTGAGTTGCACGTGGCGACACCTATCGAGGAGACCCGTCGCAAGGCAGACCACATCGGTGGTTACGAGGTCGCTACTCCCGTACTGACTGGTCTGGAGACCAAGTTTGGCATCTCCCTCCCACGCTTCTCATACCCCAAACCGCAGTAGACGGCTTTTTATTTTACTTCCGGTATACCGGACCAGACCAGTAGGTGTATGCCGGATGATATAAAATTCTGGTGCAGTATACCGGTTCATCGTGTCAGGTTTTTAGTTTGGGATACCGGATCGGATGGCGTCGTAAGTCGGATGGCATAGTATGTATGAATTTCATGTATTACATCTTTCCTTTCAGTTCTATTGGTTTGATATGCCGGATGGAAATTAACCGTATAGAAAGAAAGATCATTTTTACTTGTTAAGTTGAAGATGAAGTAACTGAATTATTTACGAAATCAAATTTCTTTGATACAAGATTTCCGGTTGTGTATCGGATAACAATATAGTATACCTGAACGGATTTGTAAGTATTAAATACTAGAAGCAATATTCTTGTAATTAGATCTTATTGTATCCGTATTTCTGATAAAATGCCTATGAATAGTCACAAATGCGTATATGGTTCAAAGATCCTTATGACGTCAAAGACCGGTATCTTTCCGATTTTTTTAAAATATGATATTTTTCTTAAGAACTTGATATGCGTCCGGTAGTTCAAGAAACCTCTAAATTAAGAATAGGATTTGTCACAATTTTCCGCAATAACCGAAATTTATTTAATTGTTTTTATATAGCCCTGGATTTAGTTATTACAATTACATTACATAATATATTATTATTTTGCCCATCAAACCTGCAAATGTATAGGATATGTACATAGTACTGTTAAAGTTTGAATCCGTTGTTAAAAACATTTAAATTATAAAATAATAAGTACAGGAAAAAATGTAAGGGAATGTTACGGTATCAGGCGTTTTAGATATAATCAAATGTATAATTTACTGATTATTGAAGCGCCCGCTTAGTATTTGCAAAATTTTATACTACTTTAAAAGCATTTAAAACTATCCTGCTAGAGCACCTTTCGTTGTTTAAATCTGCATTTTTTTACTATAGAGGGAGGATACTTAAACATGCAACTTTTATAAAAAATCCGGTGCGAAGGACCAATAATCTATCTATAACATCAAATATCACGTGGACGAAGTTGCGCAACTGCTATTTTTATAATTATTAATAATTACACCTTTTTATGTTTATATTGTAATAAAATCAAGAAAATCATGAAATATAAGATATTTTGTCTTCCCAAACATTTAGTAATTAATTGGAAATCAATCCAATTGATGAAGTAGTGTAATGACAAAATCGGCAGGTAAAAGGTTTTTATCCCGTTTTATTTTATATTTGCATCTTTTTCGTTAAGTAAGCCTCCCTCTATGAATTGAGCATTTCTTTTATTCGCGCTATGAACTATACAATTTAGTCAAGATACTATAACATTATATTAAAAAACAGTTGATCAAAAGGCCTAGAATAGATTTACGAAACAAAATATTAATAAATTTTGAGTTTTTTATTTATTACTTCCATAGTATAGTACGCATATACCCATTTACGTCCATAGGCTAAATAATACTATGTTGCTATTTTCTTTTAATTGTGTAATAATTTTTCTGAGTAGATTTTTTAAATATTATATCGGGAAAGGTTATTTATGAAAATAACATTAAATCATGTATCTACTTCTGAAATAGAACGTTTTGATAATACAGACTGGCAGACAAAAAGTGTAAAAAACATGTTTGAAAAAGTATAAAAAAAAGTTTTGCAAAAAAACTTTAAAAAAATTAATAAGAGCGAAATTTTTTAAATATTTAAATCTTTTTTCTGATTGATAGTGTTTTTTTTTTTCTCATACTAAAAATTTATTAGGTTCAGATCATTGGTCCCTTCTCTCAGAATTGTATCTTACGGGCTTTGTCAAAGGCTGTGTATACCAGATTAGAGCGATTTTCTATTTTAAAATATATTTTTCTATTATTTTTCTTTGATTGTATGCATAATCAATGAGTTAAAAACAATTCAACTTTTATTATAAAAACGAGATTAAATTGAAAAAAAAATATATGTTTTTTTAGTGAGAGTTTTACTAGCGATTGTGGAGAGATTTTTTCGAATAAATTAAGCTTCTAATATTTTTAAGCGGTAACTTAAATAGAAAATTGGTTTTATATATGCTAACAACTGCCTTAGTTTAAGTAATTTTTTGTGCTAATAGAATGAACATTTACATTTTATACAGTAAACCAAAAGCAATAGTATTGAAATATAAATACATTTCAAATATGGGCCTGATTCGTAATTGTGTGACATTGATGTTACAATTTAACATAGTATATTTTTACAGTTTATAAACGTTAAGGATTGAGATAATTAGTTTTTTTTCATTGTATTGACAATTTCTTTTCATAATAAATATTACAATAATAATTAATTATTTGATTTTCTTATAGATTAAAACATTGTGTGTATCTTTTTTATATTTGTAATAGTTTGTTCAATAACAATTGTTTTTAAAAGCAAAAAAGTCATAGAGTAGGTTTCTGAATATTAAAAAATTACGATAAATCGTGTTGCACAATTTTCGATTGGGTTCCATGTATAAGTCCATTTACACCTCGCAGCATTTAGAACGGTATGCTTTTACACACCTAAATATATTTTTTATCTGTATCTATTCTGCTTGTTTTAACAACACAGAAAAATCAACCGTGTTGCTGTAGCTACTAAAACACTTTTTGAATAATTCAACTTTAAAACTAATAATTATGTGTGCGTCAGTTTTGAACTAAGTTGGAATTTAAAGTTTTTGTAATTTAATCTCTCGTTGTTCGAAACAGTTGTACAAAGTTAAGAGCGTTGAGATTTGTACAAAGTTATTAGAAGTGAGTTTAGCTAAGAGTTTATAAATTGATGAAATATACCGATTTGTGAGGGTAGATCTATATTTTGGCGATGATGAATATTGCTCGATAATTTGTCCGAATGCTTTGTTAAACGTTTAAATGACAATTAAAATAAACACTTTAATATTACAATTACAATTCTATATTTGTTTTAAAACTACCTTCGTTTGATTTTTTTTTGTTAAATTATAGTTCTACCCTCAAATCGAGATTATAATACAAGTGTTTAATTGTGTAGTTAGATAATGACTTGGGTCTAATGCAGTTTTACCTTCAATTGCTTAACTAATATTTCTCATATAAGATCTTGTTGGGAGCATCCATAGCTAAAAAATGTATATAAATGATACTATATTATATATGACTTCGGTTATTCATAATGTGAACTTTAAAAGGTTTCCCTTCGGATATATTCTAGATAAAATATGTATTTTATAAGATTTTCTGTGTCATATCATTAAAACATGGTATTACAAAAATTAAAACATTAACGGATATATTTTATTATAATATACTCGGATGCATGACGTTTAAAATATTTCAAATTGTTGATATGTTAATTTATTAAAATTTTTTGTTAGCTAAAGTCGTCGTATAATTTATTTAAATCGAAGTAAGTGTTTAAATTACCAAAGTCGGCTGCCGGAGTATAAAATACTCTTCTCAAGTGCTATGGATGGCCCGAGGTAATGCACAACTGAGTTTAGTTTGTGAGTTATATGTAAGTGAAATGTTGTGAAACAACACTATGAAGTGATTTATAGTATAAAGACAAGTGATAGGAGCTGATGTGACTAGGTACCATATTTATTGATATTGTACATTTTTGTGTTACAAATAAATATGATAAAATGTATTTGGTTGTTTTATTCACTCTCAATTCGCTCGCTATATACTTTGATGTTTAACAGCCGCACTCCAATGTCCCTAATGGTTATTTAAATGTTTCCTTAGTACAAAATTTGCAGAGATTCTATTACATACGAAAACGATTGGACACATTATCAGCTCTAAGTGAGGTAGAAATATATATTTTTTGTGTTGAATAAGTCAGCGCTTGACGACGATCCCACCTGATGGTAAGTGGGAATGAAGTCTTTGATGGTAAAGCGTACAAACTTACGTCATGATATACTTTGTCTAATTTGTTTCTTTGATGTTGTGAAATTAAACAAAAGGTTTTGGGAGAGCTGTCTCAAACAAATTTATAGGGCTGTCACTTGTTTACTCATAAAAATATTTTGCTTAACTTTGTCTATATTCGACATTATTGTCTTGGAGAGTGGTTCGTAGGTAAAATGTTATACCAACAATGGATATTACTGAACTTTCAAGGTATTTGTAGAATTGAAGTGAAAAATTTCGAAAAGTAATTTTTACAAATGATTTAATTTTGATAACCCTAAATTGATTTGTTCTGTCAAGATTCCCGCCGAAGCGCTGCCCAGTATGTGTTTCGTTAGTCGAAGGACGTAACTTTAGCAATAATAAATGAATAAGCCATTATATTTATTGAATGTCTTTATTTACCAATGAGCCAGGCAGTCACTGATGATTTAGGTTAGTAATGACAAACATTGTACACAGTTTCAAATGAAAATAAGTTGAAATATAATGAGAATAAGGTATATTGTATGTCTAGAAATTTAAATAATATAAAACTCAATAAAATAATTCCATATGTGCTTACATTGAGTGGCAAGCCTTATACATGTGTTTTTTTTTGACAGAATAGGTGGAAATTGTATGAAGTCTTCATAATGCTCAAATTCAGTCGTCTCAATGATTTTCTTCTGTAGAATGCAACAGTTTATCCGACGACTACATGACCTACTAGTTTTCGCATCTTGGGCGACTTGTTTCTGGAAAAACAATACCAATAGACCTTATAAACCGGGCACGGTGTAGCTATAAGCATTCTTTTATTTTTCCCAACGCGCTGTGTCAGATTTTTTCGTATACCAAAACACAATCCGCATTGGGGCAGCGTGGTGCAGTATGCTCTAGACCTCAGTATGAGGAGAGATTCGTGCTCAGTGGTGGCCCGTCATTGGGTTGAAGCCACATGAGTCGTCATTGCTTTTTGTCAAAATCAATCGGAACAAACCACCTTAACTCGCAGTCTAAACCAACGCAAAGTATTCGCTGTACTATTTCAAAAGCCGAAGCAATATATTGCTACCCTGCTCTTTGCTACTACATAATCAAAGAAATTGGACCACCTGTAAACTGGTATCTAATATAGGTATTATTATAAAAATAGTCTCCAGAACAAATTGTTACTTTAATCAAAATAACTAGCGCTTACTACATTTTTAAACTTTCTTTACCGTTCTATTATATAAGCCACTTTATTGATGGTAATTACAGTGACGTAGCGTGCCTTGGAGGGCCCCGTATCAAAATTAATTACGGAGCCCAAATAAAATTAGCCAAAAATACTTGCATTAAATTAAGTTTTTAAGTCAAACAAATAAATACACTCTTTTCTCACTTTTTAGTCATGTAAGACAATGTTTTGTTTTTTATCTGGAAGCACGATATTAAGTGGTATTGTCGATAACATTATACTGATTTTTTGCTAAGGTACATACGTTAGGGGCCTCTGTAACCTGTTATGTATCGATGTTAGGGCTGATATGGCGGTAGCTACGCCCCTGAGTAACCATTTAAAAGGTTTGTTCAACCCTAGATTCGAAAAGCTAGCCAGCTTTAACCTACTTTAAACTTTTAAAAGCTATAAAATTATGCAGTTATAATACATTCTCTGTCGTTAATTGAGTACTTCAGTAAAGAATTTGTTATTACTAAAATATTCTCTTACTAACACTATGATTTAAATATTTGTCTTTCACCTCTTATTTCGCATTAATTTCTGTTTAGTTCCAATATAGCTTCTTTTCTCCCATCGAGGTAATTTGTTCTACCACAAAAGTCTTTCAGTTGTTGAGGCCTTCTTGACCTCAATAATAATATAACTAATCTCGTACCAAACTCATTATCAACATTTAAATATAAATAAAGAAATAAAAATCAAAATAAAATAAAAAAAAACTTTAATAATAATTAACATTATTTTCAAATTGAGAAGTTCCTTAGGTTTTATATCTAGTGCAAACTACGTGCTAAGAATATAAATAGATTTTGAGCACGTGGATGTTAGAAGCCATTGGCAGATTAAAATATCGGATTTATTTATAAATTTATTATACCTAACATCAAAACAACTGAAATAAATAAAAGTAATAACCCAAAAAATACTCATATACTTCAAATTGGATATTTAATACAAAAAGTGTTCCATAACATTTTAAAGTTGCCACATAAATCTTGGTTTTAGAATTCGAGGCAAATGTAAGACGATTCATTCAGCATATCCAAAGATTTTTTTCAAAGATTTATTTGCCATAAAAGACAAAAGTATCATAAAAGTATATAAAAACAAATTATGACACTTTTTTGTATTTTTAATCAAGATTTTTTAAGTATGCATTTGGTAATCCCAATATCGAAGGAATCATTTTAAATATACAACAAAAATTGTAATAATAATAATGTAAAGTGTAAAATAAAAACTATTTACAATTAAAATTTTGCTATTCACTAAAGTTAATTAGTTCCGCTAAAAATAAATAAATTGCATTTATAACTGTGATGCCTTAATTAAGCAACTTTTATAAGTGTCTTTTACACGTGCGACAGGGTTACGCAACATCGCAGGTCGCTGCGACATTTAAACCCACGTGTGAATAGGACCTTTGCATTTTTCTACGTTCTTGTCACAAGTGTAATAAGATCCTAAATGTAAGTAACTGAATATGTTCCGTTGAATACTAAAACACATAGCGTAGGGGATTTATGAAGGTTTTTGAGGTTTTCAGGGGCCATCTATCTCGATACCAAACTAGGCTGTGAAATATTAAAAAAACAATTACAAAAAAATAACGATAGATTTCCGTATATTCCTAGAAATTCCAAAAAACCATTACGGGGATATTATATACATAATAAATTTCCTAACAATATTTTTTAGAACTTTAGTCTGTGCGTTACTTTTCGTCATGACAGTGACATTCCTACATAATAAAACAAGTTGTCAAGTTTGACAACTCCTGTCAAATGTCAAAATAATCGGGTGACATCATTGCTGTCCAATGAATACCAAATGACTTGAGAAGAAACTACGTTCTAATTTTATAATAAAAAAAAAATGTTTTCTGTAACAGATTCTGCTATTTAGGGTCAATAAAAAAATATATTATATTTTTTATGTCAATTCTAAATGGCCTGATAGAGTTCACTTGACTCCAAGTTTAACATCAAGAGAGACGGTTACCCTACCATATTATTTACTAATCTAGTAATATTACACTATATTTTCCGCCCTAACAAACATACAAAATGTACAATTCAATCGTATAAGCTGTTATGACGCAAGTGTAATAAAACACCTGATTGAACAATGAATAGTGAACAAGGTTCTTATGAGCAAGTGGACGTTAGGCTAAGTACACATGTATCGTTGCGATGTTTATCGTTAGATGCCTGTCGTTTTTTACTTTATTTTCATCATAACAAGAGTTAAAATTCATCCAGTCAATTTGTATTCGTTTGTACTAAGGTTATATTTCCCGGTACTTGAATATGTAAAATTTTGTCTGTTAACAAATAGAATAAACTAAGTGAAAAAAAATGTTGTATACAAAACGAATTTTAAAATACTTAAAATATATCGAAAAATCGATATGCACATCCGTTATAACAGATGTATACTGTAATCGATAAGTTGGACATAAGAAAATATAGGAAACCAGACTGAATTTATCAACGAAAATCAGCTTCCATCAAATCCTGGGATAAAGAAGCCGGAAACGTAATAAAGCGTGTCTCCAATTCGTGTTCTAAACTATAATTATTCTTTTCATCATAATTATGACACCCTAAAAATAATTTACAATACCAAATAACTCAATGTACACGTAACGATCTCATACAACCGCAACAACACAGTGTGAACCCGCCCTTATCTTAAGCCTCTGCTACACTTCCCCGAAGTTGGTGTGTTTGGTTTCCTTAGCGTGTTTCTGGGCTTCCACTTGGCCAGTAAACAACTTGTCGCAGACCACACACTTGAGAGTAAACTTATTCAAGTCTGTGAACTGTCGTGAGGACTTTGCTTCGTGTGCTAATTGTTCAGCCTCGGAGTATATTTCTTGATCTTCAGCTGGGAAGATTGTTTGGATGCCACCCTGAAATATTAAATCATCATCACACATACATGATATATGAAAACATTATTGGGGTAAGGAAATGGAAATTATTAGAATTTTTGTTTGTCTGTATTGTGACAGGCTTGATTTTCATTTAGTTTTATTGAGCGGTGATAGCCTAGTGGTTAAGAATTCGGCTTCTTACTCGGGGGGTCCGTGTTCGATTCCCAGGACACGCACTTCTGACTTTTCGGAGTGTTGTGCGTTTTAAGCATTTAAACGTCACTCGCTATAATGGTGAAGGAAAACATCGTGAAGAAACCTGTGTGCCGGGGAGTTTGCAAATCTCATAGGTGTATGAAGTCTACCAATCCACACTTGGCCGGCGTGGTGGTCTATGGCCTTAACCTTCTCATTCAGAGAAGAGACCCGTGCTCAATAGTGGGCCGTGATAGGTTGAGATGATGATTTGTTTTATTTTAGCCCCAGCAGTGCTCGGGGGAAGCATTATTTTATTGTGCAATGTGTAATACAATGCAAAATTACAATTATTATAGGTACAATATCAGAAAGCAAGCAAGCAACTGAGGGTACATAAAATGGAGATATCAAAAGCTCTTACGTATAAGGACCATAGTGCAAAATCATAACTTTTCACAGACTTTCAAAGTTTCATTTATATATTTGGACATACAATAAAACTTACATCGGACTGCTCGAGATACAGGGGGTCGTAATGTACCCCATCGAACAACAGAAACACCCGCTGACCATAGTTTTTGTCCTCCCCAAACCTGTTGATGATTGCATTCAAAGTGTCCACTACTGCCATTTCTAAACCATAAAACCGAGATAGTATCGCCACCTGTCAACCAAATTAGCATAGATTTATTACAATCACTGAAGACACATTAAAACTACAAGAAAGGACTGCTTATAAATAAATATCTACAGATAGACGTTTGTATGAGTGACTAGAAATTTCCTTGGCTTCGCTTCGGACGAAGATTGGATGAACACTATCCAATAATTCTCCTCATATAAGCTTCAGAGATACCATACAACTTATAACCTTTTATCGCAGGGAACAAAGCAGTTTTCTGGGATAAAAAGTATTCCATAACCTGTTGTCCTGCTACAAACATGCTAAATTTCATCTAAATTAGTCCATTGGTTTGGATTTGCATACTAATTTAAACCTGTTATCCCGAGGAAACAGCTATTTCCTGGGATAAAACCTATCCTTAAACAATTCTCGAGTTTTTGAACTTCGATTAGGCCAAGTTTCATCTAAATCTGTCCAGTGGTTTTTGCGTGAAGTTGGAACAGACAGACAGGCAGGCAGACATTAAATTAAAAAAAAATGATTTTGTCTCTATATTGATAACAGAGCATAATTACATTCAAAATTTTCAAAAAATATTTAATGTACTGAATTGAACCCGTTATAGTTTAATTATTAGTATATAGATAAGCACGCTTGGATGACCTTACTCCATCCAGCTCTTTGTAGTTTATAAATATTATAATACTTTGTAATGATTGCAATTCTAAGATGTTACATAGAAGAAGCTTGCAGATACATGTATAACGGTCACTAATAAACTAGAAAAAATGCAGAAAATATCATTAGTAATAGTTGTTAATGGTAGACAATTTTTTATTATGTTTGTGTAATTTAAGATTAATTTGTTACGTATACTCATGCTGATGACGCAATACGCCAGGAATCTCATAGTGCTCCCACAGGCGACACTTTCATATCTCACATTGAGTGAGGGTCGCGTCATAGTTTTTAAATTTTTTTAATAACTTTATAATCAACTCCCTTAGGCTATCTGCAGCCACTAGTAAGTACTTAATAAATATTAAGGTTACTATTTGTTTAAATATTGGAACTATCTTTTATTTCGGAAGTAAATGTAGGTCTTGTTTTAAATGAGTTTAATTTAAGATGAAGAAGTACATAAGTTTCTTACTAAAATCTAGAAGTATTTATGTTTATTTTAGTATCACATTATTATGCTACTATATAGTTTAAAACAGGAGTTTTTTCACTTCTTCCTGGCTATGTTTCTGTCACAGTGGACCTGGGAGGACCGTTTAATTTTGCTCATAGCTTGGCAAACATTTGGTTGTTTTTTTTTATATCATAGTTACCAACCTCTATAGCACCTCCCCAAGAGCTTGGCTGCTGTATCCAGGTGCAGTATTCAGCATTGGGTCTCCCCAGCATGCCTTCATTGTAAGTTTCCACATCACTTGCTACTTCCATTGCTATAATCTGACGCATCAGCTGGTGCACAGATGTGTCTACTTGACCATTTAATACAAAACCTGAAACACCATATACTATAAGTATTTGTTAGTTTTAGTGATTTCTGATCAAATATATTTTAGGTAACCTATTACAGGGATAACTTTGTTTATAAACAACAAATCCGAAACAAAAACTTCCAGGCTAACTTTTGGTTTCTTACTCAGTGTTTGTAACCTAATTTATATAACCTACCTGATTTGAGTATGCACATGGTAACAGATTGCTTTTTTATTAGATTTGGGCCACTAATAGGAAACTTAAATAAATATATTAGACCCTGTTATAAGCCCTATACTAAAGTGATATAAAGTACAATTTAAAAATCAAAATCCCACCACTAAAAAGATGATTTCCGTCACCTCTCATATCAAGTCCGTCTGATTTGGATAGGGGCTAGTCCAATATGACAAAAAAAAATTCAATGTTCACAGCATACTATTATTTAAAGTATATGATTAGGAAATGTGACACACAAAGAAACATGATTGATTATGCAGCAAAAAATATATGAAATAAGGTAAGTAGGCCAAAATAGATTGTTAGTAACTGACTAAGCTAATTTAACAATGACTTTTAAATCTACAAGAAGTGTACATGATTTATTATTGTGTTTAAGTAAAGAAATATCAATTTTTTATGCTGTGCAGCCAGTTAGTGCACATACTTGCCTAGCTAGGGCTCCAAGGCTCGATTCGCAATCAGGGGAGGTATAAATGACTGACAAATAATGGTTTCTAATTATGAACGCTATTTATTTTGGAGTCTTCAAGAAAAAAGTGAATAAGCATTCACTTAGTGCTCCCTACATGTTACACACTATTGTCACTTACAAGGTGGAATCAGTGTCAAACAATGACAATACAAGACATTGTATTGTGTGATATGAGTGTGTAAATGTTTATTTATAAATTTTATTTATCAAATGAGTGGAAACTGTAATTTTAAGTATTAACAGAGAATTTTATAGTCAAATCTTAAGTCATCAATTTAGCAACTAAGTTAAAATAAATAAAATAATTTTCAATATTCCTTTGTATTGTATTGTATTTTGCACACTTCATATCTGTATAATGAATTATCTATTATTTAATATATGTAATTGAGTGTCTTAAAGTGTGTAAAAGGTAATACAAGACTTGCAAACAAATGAATTAAAATAGAATTTCTAATAGCAATCAGTCAACTCCTTATGTTTGAAATAGAATATCTCATTGATAAGTCCAAACACAATTAAAAAATGGATAAGAAAACTTAACAGACATTAGAGGCAACCAAGATTTAGAAACAGTAGATCTGTAGACCTTGTAAGGTTAATTTATAAAATGGTACTTGTGAACATCTTCTAGATACTTAGTCACGCATCATAAATCTAGCATCAACCGAAAACTAGGGCAACGATCTACTGGTCTCACCTATACTAGTAAAAAGGCAAGAATTGTCTGAAGGGACAACTTTTTTCATAAGAATGCCTGGCCGACAGGGTCCTACTGGATCGTGTGACGTTACGCCATTCTCCACCGGCTTAGAAGGCTCGTGCTTTGGTGTACAAGTTGGCGTCTTCGTAGCTTTCTCTTCGACGATCAAAGTCTCTCCAGTCTTCAAACCAATTTCACCAATTTTTTTGTTATCATTACTAATATCCAACGCCTTTGGCGGATAGCCACACAACACGCAAATACTCTCAATACTAACGTCCGTTAAACTCGAGAGGAACATTTTTAGTTCACCCACGGTGCTATCAGAGGTCAAATCCTTTAAAATTTGCTGCCCGTTTTTACTTTTAACTTTAAAAGCCACCGTTGCCATTGCACTAAGCTACTATAATTATTTACAACAAAAATATGCGTTTGTTTAAAATTTTAACGTAATATTCGTCAAAAGGACGTTGATAAAAACTGCACGTAGTAATAAATAAATAACATCATGTTACGTACAAGGCTTTGACTTTTCGAATGACTTGACAAATTGACATTGACAATTTCGTGTGCATAGACAACGACAATGATTGCGGAACAGGGTGCGTCAAAGATTTGATGTTTCAGAAAAAAATTGCCAGATCTTAACCATACCTCTATTTATTTGAAATCGTTTTTTTGATAACCGACGAATAATACCGTATAGTAATTACATACCATACGGTATTATTATAAAATATTACCGTATTAATATAAAATTACATACCACACGTAGTTTAACGCTTCCCTACTTTCCCTGTTTTCCCCATACGTGCGGCTCTGGCCCAATATTGTCTAGTGTGAGCCCTAATGGGTAATACGTTTAATCAAGTTACCCATCTATTTATATCGAATAAAAACTTGTCGCTTCGTTGAACAAAAAATATAAAATTTGATGTGAAAATCAATCTAGGATAACAACTAATCTATAAATAATTATATTGTCTATTCTAAAAATAAACGTAATGGACTATGATTCCTTACTGCTGTAAGAATAATTTTAAGGATTTTAATTCAAGGTTTTATTGGCATCGTTATTTCTGGCAAGTAAAATAAACTATGTAATGCTAATTTGTTATCGTTTTTGGGTTAAACAAGTTACGTTGAGCACTATAATTGTAAAAAGGCTATCGATTGAAACAATAATGATATTTCTCCACATTTTAATAAAAAATAATGTAACATTCCTACATATAAATATTTTCACGGCTAAGTTTAAAAACACTAACTTATTAGGTAGGTCCTAATTATTATCTAAGTAAGTATCAACTTTGGCACATTATAATTTGTACCTGAATGCATTTATTGAATAATAATTGAACAACATAATATATTATGATAATGAAGTTATTGCATCAAGTATTGCACTGGATATTATAGATGTCGCTACTGATTAAATGGAATTTTGAGTTAATATATCGAAGCAGTTATTTAGTTCAAAAATTATAGTAGTCTATTTTAATATTGTTAAAAATAATAAAACTACTTAAGTAACTGTCTCAACTAAAATATTGAATTGCAAGATTGACACCACAAAGGTACTACAAGATGTTACTCAAACGGTACTGTTACGGTTATTGTTACTGTTACGGTACGGTTAACAAAATTGTAATCCGACAGACAGACTGACTTATTACTATTATATGGTTTTATTCACCTCTTTGGTATAATATTTTGGAAGTATGTTAATTTTATAAGTTTTATATCATAATGGTGTACTTATTTCTATTGTACAAAACATTGAAATTATTATACTTTAGTGTAGGATACGGACTTTAACACCTATTTACTACATTTAATTATTTTAATCCTTAAGCACTACAAAATATAAGTATTGTCATAAGTTTCATTCAAACTGACCAGAATACTTATGTATTTAATTTAATATTGTGCTTTAAAATTATGGCTGATACCTAAAAAAACTATATAAATACATAATGGCAAAAACGAGTATTCGATATACACATTATTTAATAACGCAATTGTTTTTTTTTCTTACAGTTAATTAATATTGTCTTGTCAACAAACACGAACACAATAAATTCAACAGCTTATGGGCATTGGCACTTAAATTAATTTAATGTAATTAAACCACTCTTTGGTTAAAATGGCATGTTGTTTAAAAACATGTATCAAAAAAGAGCTTGGCTGGCTCATTGATAAACGTGAGTATTTTATTGGTAACAACTATTAAGTAAGTATTATATCTAAATAAACTACAAATAATTTATTTACATTTGAATTCAGTCGTAAAAACAATTTTGAACTCAATGGTTCAATGGCATTTTATAAGATATGGCATTTTTAATTATATTTAAATGCTATAACACTACAAGCAAAGAGACCAACCGACTTTTTCCTATTTATTCTTCTCCTTAACCATAAATTAATTGGTAAGTAAAAATCAACGCAATTCCAACCAGTATCTTGCGCATAGTCGGACCGAAGTGAAAAAAAAGTCATTCACCATATTGAAAATTTAAATGATTATATTATAGCCGACTGATTGCCGCAGTGTCAACTGGTATTGCGGCTAGAGAACAATGTTGCAACATTCATTGATTAAGCAATCGAATCAAAAATCGATTTTTGTTCTTCCTATATTCGTAGGTATTAGGACCAAAAAAATTGTTTTTGTGTTATTTCCTGAAAGATTTTTGTCATCAAAAAAAATTTGTTAAAAATGATGATTATTCTCTGATTTAAATCGATTATGAGAGTTTCGATGAGGCCGTCTATGTCGGGGATGTCTTGGAACCGACCACTGTCACGTGGGACGACGCACGAACCGCTGCATGGGAGCCCGGAGCCCTCTCCTCCCAACTACAAGAGGAGGCATCCTCTCATCTTCCTCTTCTTCTTCGTATTCGCCACCTTCCGAACTGTCTTCTCCACTCCAAACTTCCGGTTTCACCGCTTGATAGGACGCCGAAAACCCTTTGAACACTATGGAATCGTCTGTTCGGAATTTCACAAGCAACGCCTCTGTTGTTGAAACTATTTCTGGTGGCATCTGGTGAAAAATAGAGGCGGTCATCATTATCACAACTTATTATAAACTAGGGTTTGCCCGCGGCTTCGCCCGCGTGATATGTTGATAAAAAGTAGCCAATAATAATATACTAATGTGTTTTTCCAACTATCTATCTCTGTGCTAAAGTTCACTCAATTCGGTTCAGTAGTTTTTGTGTGTAGGAGCAACGAACATCCATCCATCCATTCATGTAACCTAATGATTCTATCTCACCTGTCAGACATTTTTTTCTGTTTTATAATGTACCTAAACTAATCAAAGACTTGATCTAGCCTATTAGAAATTCAGTGACAAACTATTTTGAAGAATATTTTTACAAAAATAGCGGCCACCTAAAGGTCTCTTATTATATATAACGTATTCGGTATCTAAAAGTTAAAATATTTCCAAAATCTGTCGATACTTTAGAAGACATCTAAAAAATATTGAATATTTTTTGTCAATTGGAGTTTTTGCCAAATGGAAGCGAACAAAAGTAAAAATCCCGAACACTTTGTCGGCTATCCGATTATCGGATGTTGTATTATTTTATTTTGTTTATATATATTACCTTAGTTCCACAGAAACTTCCATAGTCCCCAGCGCTTCCCTCCACCCCACCAAACACCTGCACGAAGTCATATCCGCAATTGGCTTCTGGCTCCAGGTCAAATGTTAGGAAGGTGAGGCGGACGAAATGGCCAATGGGCGCCACGATGCTCCAGTCACAGTTGGCCCGGGACTCGTAGGAGTCGTGGCCGTAGCGAGCGTGGGAATACAGGTGCTTTACTGCTTCTGTAGCGGCGAGATATCCACCGCACGCTGGAATTTCGAGATTGGTAGATTCCACAAAATTTACATAGAAAGAATCATGGCAGAATTCGTACCAGAAATAATGAAAAGAATTACACAGTTAACTATTAATTAATACAATTTAAGAATTAATTAAAGCATTAAAAAGATTTCAGGATAATTTTTTTTTATTACCACTTAAACATTTCTGGACGAATTGTTCCGTCTACGAGAATAGGTGTTAATTAGTGACAGCTGACAGTCATGGCCACTTATTATCTGTGATAATGTGACAGTCAACGCCATAACTTGACAGAATATCCATTGTTGTCCAATATTGTCACCGACAAATAACCAAAGATGGTGTAAGGACGACGAAAAATTAGAATAAAATTTTTGATTATTAAAAATCCATATCTAAAATAATTTATAGTGTATATAAATTCTCGTACAACTATAAGAAAAATATTTAAAAACATTTTGGACTCCCAATATTTT
>DWJZ01003242.1:0-17482 GCA_018249125.1 Asbolis capucinus
CCCTATGTATGTATCTGTCTGTCCCTATGTATTCTTAAATCTTTAAAACTATGCAACGGATTTTGATGCGATTTTTTTAATAGATAAGAGTGATTAAAGAGGAAGGTTTATATGTATAATAACATTTGAATCGATCGAGTTTAATCATTTTATTCACTGAGTGACATAGGCTATACATATATTTTATACCCGTGCGAAGCCGGGGCGGGCCGCTAGTTCTAGATAAGATAGTGTGGTCGTATCGAAGCCTGAAACACTAGCAATTGTTTTTACATTGTAGAAAACAACCTAACAAGGCATCATCGTTATTTAGTGGCTAACACCGATATTTTACTAAATTATTCACACCTAAAATGGGTACAGTTAAAAGAATAAGGAAAAATGTATATTTCGTATTAAAACAGCTTCATAATAATATTGCATGTACTAAAACAACATTTAACTTTTACAGTTATAATTTGAAATCTCGTACGCCCAAATATTTAATAGTTCAGAGATCAAGTTATACTGGTTTTGTTATTAGACACTGAAAGATAGCTATCTCACAGAGGTGTGAGTGAGTTAGTCGTTAAATATGATTAGCAGATATGTCTATGAATATTAATATTAGTAATTATAATTCAAACCCCACAATGAATGTTTTATGGTGGTATAATCATGGTGCACTGGTGGTATATGATGGTATGGTTTACTGCCTGATTATAAGTTGGAGCTGACAAGTATTACTTTTGTAATAAAACAGAATTGAAGTACATATAACATGATAATACTATATATTAAATATTAATCAAATCATTATTAAACCGGCTGCTTGTACAAATCGTTTTACTCAAATTAACTCCTTAATCCATCATTTTTATAACCCTTTCTTAACTTCTTCTCTACGATTATTATAAGGTTTCCTTATACTCAATTTCATGTGGTTGTTTTTAGTTTAGCTTATCTTCTCTACTATTCAGTTACCGTTTCATTCAAATTGAATTAAGTAGAAGTAACCAATATTTACAAATTAAATTAAGATTTTTTTGTTCTTTATGTTTTTGTTAATATAACTAATAAATAATAAATATTTTTGGACAACTCACACACGGTCATATGACCCTAAATTAAGCGTTAGCTTGTGCTATGGCGATCAGACAACTGATAAACATACATACATATATATCTTTAAATACATACTTATATAGATATTTACACCAAGACACAGAACAAACATTCCTGCTCATCACAGAAAAGTTTTACCTGGGTGGGAATCGAACCCACGACCTTCGGTCTAGCAGTCAAGTTCGCTAACCACTAGACCAACCGGTCTGTCAATTTCGGAAAATAGCAAAGTTGTCAGTATAATGCTCTTATAGCGTTTTAGTAGCAGTACCTAACGGTAACCACTTATTATCGATTGGGTTTTATTCTTGTTTATAACTTAAAGATTTAATTATTTTTCTATTACATTTCATAATTATATGCTAGGTAATGCTCCAGTGTTGTCTTGATATTTAATCTGTACATGTCCATAGATATGGGTTCTAAATACAAATTGGAATATTATATTTGTATTCATTAAAATCTTTTCCCATGATAGGGCAACGACATCAATGACGCTGCATTTCTTTTTTCCCAGAATGAAGCCGAATGCATCTGAGAAATCAATTATTTTAATTGAATCGACAAAAATAAATGGCTTCCTTACCGCGTCGATTGACGTGATCTTGTTTCCTGATTTTATTTAAAAATGTATATTTATATCGACATACTATTATGAACTTTGTGCCTATAAGTATAAAATTTAAATTAAGTTAAAGCAAGGTTTTGACATTGAATGTATCGTGCTTATTTTCCCGCCTTAACTTAAAATAGGCACAAAGTTATTTTGCATTAGAATAATAGATTTAGATGTAATTTGAGCTTTATTTAAAAGGAATAAAGTCTTAAATAATCCGTGTTGGCCACTAGAATATTTTCTAGGGTTGGCGCGTGTCCCCTTTGTTAGTGAATAACTAAAAATAGCATGGAATTATCTGAATGAAAGTGTCGAAGACGTTTAAACAACTTTTGTTTCGGAGGTTGGACGAAATAATACAAAGCAATTCGCTATGGTTTGTAGGTAAACGCTTCAACCAATTTGTACTAAGTACTTATTAGGTACAGTTAGATATCTCGAACGAGACATCCTAGGTTCAAGCCCTGTGGTCTCGTAGCTCTAATTTTGAAAGTAAATACATATATTTCGACTTATAGGTTGTAATAACAACAAATCGTTTACTTCGGACTTGATCTATATCATATTACTAGGCACGACAGCACAAGTAAACTTTTATTTATATTTACGGTAATAACTAACAAACGCACTGCCCAACCCACAAGTCGTCAAAATTATCTATAGGTACATCTTAGGAACACAACGGCAGCAACCACTTGTTGTTGGACAAGAAAGACATCTAAAGCCTTAAGACAGATCATTGTAGCGGTTTTGTATGGCTGACTCAAGAAAGATAGTAGCCAGTCAAAGGGATTTACGAAAATATAATAACTGAGTAACTTTATAATTATATTGGTTAAATAATTCCTACACGGAACCCTACTTTCTAGTGACCAAGAAAATTATAAATATCGTAATATAAGTATAGTACGTAATACAGAGAAGGTTATCGCCGCCATATGTCAGACTGATGTTGGATTAGACCAGACAGTCAAGTTACAAGTACCAATTTGTATAAAATGCCCTATGTTGCCCTTAAAAGTCGGTTAATAAATTCGTTAATTTTACTCAACATATAAACGTATACCTCGGCCACGATTCTAAAATAATTTTTGACCTACAAATTGGACAAGTTTATATTATCTTCGAATGGTGGCTGAGGTATAAATTAGTAGACCTATAAGTATTTCTACAGGAAAGGAATAAAGTAATTTTTGGCTTTGAAAATCTATTTCCTGAAAGAGTAAACACATATGCCTAGTTTTCCCTAGGTTTAGAGATCCAGTGAGTAACATAATGATTCAATTTCTACTCGCTGTCCCGACTAAACCACTACCTTTTTACTTATATACCGAAAAACATCGATTTAGTAATGCACTGCACCCCATCTCGACCTAAATTAGTTTATTGAAACACTTGTCACACTACGAGCACGTAAACGATGGATATGTCTACTTAATTTTGTACTTATACCGAATCATTGGGTCCACAAATCGAATAATAATTATTTCATAATCGTGGAAGAGGATTTAATGCACTTGTGTACAAAATATTGAAAAAGAGCTATTACCTACTTTACTACCAGAGGAGAGGGGGGGCGCAAAGGGAACCCAGGTGGGGCACCAAACTAGTATTTTCTGGATAAAATGCGCAATCATATGTTAAATAAGTACTTACTCTTTCAACCATATTACCCGGAAACCAAGGGGGGAGGCAGCAATCTTAATATACCCACGACGCATATTGCTTGATGTAAATTTAGAATAAAGAAGACTAATTTAATTATTTGTAGTTATTTTATTAATAGTCGAGTGATTCTCGTTTTACCAGACAATTACATAATCGCTCAAGTTTAGAAGTTCTTCGATCGAAGTCGCGCCGGAAACGACGATAAACGAATCTGAATACCAAAACGCTTCTACGACTGAGTCGCGGCGAACTTAGAAACAAGAAACGGTCAGTAAGTCACAACGTTGTATCCAGGTTTCATCGCTAGCTGGGGAACAAATACCTTAGGTTAATAACCCTCTGACTAAAACAATATGGGCGCAGTAGTAATTGTTTCGCGCCATTTGTAACCTAATGTCCACGCCATTTTGGATTACATTGCCTTACAAGGTTTTTCAGAATGATTATTATGAACAGATTACTATCGTAAATGAGAAATTCGTGTCGGTATAGACCAAAATAAAATTTATGGGTACCTTCTTTGAAAATTATTAATCAATAAAAAATCTGTTAGCTCAAGGAACATTCGAAAAATTGTTATAAATCCATCATTTCAATTAAGCAAAAGATATTTCAGTTATTTTCTAAAAGAAAAAATACATTATTTTATTGAGAAATAATTTGTTACGAAGTCTTAATTTTATTTTCCATCTCATTATAATTTATATAGAAATTATTACTCCAGTCCTGAAACCACAAGCTCCAAAGAAAAAAAAAACAAAAAAGCGGTTCGACTTCAATTACGGCG
The DNA here is from genome assembly GCA_018249125.1 of Asbolis capucinus. Classification (NCBI taxonomy): domain Eukaryota; kingdom Metazoa; phylum Arthropoda; class Insecta; order Lepidoptera; family Hesperiidae; genus Asbolis; species Asbolis capucinus. Next base: position 4,176 of record DWJZ01003242.1, read on the forward strand.
GCAGTATAAAATAAATCTTGATTAAAAAAAACTATTCCAGAAGCCAATTTGAGTGTGATTTCAACCAAAAGTATCAACGACGAGCCCATTACTGAATTCGAATTTCGAGCTTTTTTGTTTTAATTAAGGGACCAAAAGTAGACAAACCTTTTTTTTCCTTTTCACTAGATTCCGGACAATTTGACCGTCTTATTCAATTTATTTAATGTTTATTTTTATAGGTACAGGAGTGAAAATGTTTTGTAGTTCAACGCATTTCGTTTCGTATTAGATGGTATCGCGATGTGGGTGTCCGTGTGGCCACAGAACTTATGATTTGTAGACCTGGTAATAAGAGTAATGTGCGATGAAATAAATATAAGAATATGAAATAAAGATATTAACATTTGTATCATTATTAAGTGTTTTCTTAGTTTGTATCCGAAGATATTCTTTAATTAGATAATATTTTCATATATATTTTTTTTAGGTTAGGTAGTTTCTTATACAGACGACTATTATAATGGCACTCAACTTTGACATATGGTTTTTCATATTTTTTTCCTTAATTTATTTATATACAATGAAACAACTTAAACACGGAAAAATATGAAGTACCTATCAAAAAACAAAGAGATTACCGACGCTTTATCGAAAATGAAGGCGGTGAGGCTTAATTTTTACCGTCCGTTCTGGATGTATACATTAATATGTGAAGCAAAGACTTTGTACCGGTTTCTATGAATGTGGCACAGTTACAGTTGCTGCAGAGAAGGAGTGTAATAAGCTACTATTTTATATCAAAATACATTGAAAATACGTTAAATTATTATTTGAAAATATTACGTATTACTTCCTGTGCATTACGTTACACTTACTGACTTCAGTACTGTCAATAAATAATTATTTCATGAATTTCAACCTCACTCAGACCTCCGGTATTCATAAGAATGTGTATTAAAAGCAAACAATTTTTAACTTTTAACTTAAATAAAACTAAAACTCCGAATCGCTAATAATATAGGTACCTACCTACTCGGTGCTCGGAATTGGTTTGATGTGACATTTCCACTGATCTTTATGTATATATCTGGATAGCTTGACAGCGTGACTCAGAAGCGTCTATGTGATCGGTCCGATATTGGTGCTGTTCTATGTTAAAATATTGGTATTGACAACTAACAGTCGCTATAATGAATTAAATGTCAAATGACCAGATTGACCAAAGGACGCAGCTCATTCGATAAGTTTGTCGGAAATCTTCCACCAACAATGTCACAAGCAAACACCTCTAAAAGATACTACAGATTTTGTATGCAATGTAGCACGTCCATTGTATATGTCATTTCTATTTATTATATGCTCTGTACATGTTCAGCTAGTTGTCAGTAGTATTCCTTTTTTGGTTCAAATGAATTATTGTGTGCGGTCATGCTCTTGGGATCAGGTTTATTTTACTACTATTCCTCTAGACCAACAGCAGGGACTTATAAAGCTTAACACTCATTTGAGTAAGATTTAATATACTGAATTTAACATCAACTCATTATGCACCTCTTATGGTCATTTCGCTGACAGCTGAAAAATTACCATATTAAAATCTCTTTAAAAGGCACAGGTAAATCACAAAACAAAAATATATGTGAAGAACAAGAAGCAAAAAACGATTTAAGGACATGTTCTCAGTAAAAGCTTAAAATGACAGTAAGTTAGTCTATTTATAATTCTTGTTTTAACTGCGTTAGAAACAAGAATTCTAGTTTAAGATAGGACTACGAAATATTATTACTAATAAGATGGTGTTATGTTACTTTTGAAGTAACTAATCAACTTTAAGTTGGTATACTAGTAACTTCTTTATTGTCTTTATGGAATCATACCTTGACAGATAATCAAATGCTTATTAATTTGCATTTGAATGAACAATGATCAGAATAAAGGAGATCCGTTCCGCCAGCTTAATGGCGCTGGACGGCATATCGCTAAGTTTATAATATTCATTGCAAACCTATAACTGTCCTATGCTTGGCCTTGGCTCTCATAATGTGAGGGGTACAGGCCATATTCTACCACGTTGGCCCAGTGCGGATTGGTAGAGTCCACAAAGCTAAGAGAACTTTATTGTAGTTTCAAGAATACCTTATGATGTTTTCCTTCACCGTAGCAAAGTGGTAAACAACTTTCCTTACGCACATAACTTTGAAAAAAGGTCATAATATTACGTACGTAATTATAGTGTTGTGATTTTTAATATTTCTATGTTCTTCTGTTCCTGAAGAAACAGACTTAGTTAACCATAAGGTACCTTCTTCTTTATTCCTACCAAAAACAGTTAACTGTAACGGTTGAATTGTATAATTTATTATTATAATAGAAAACGGGTAGCGAGGTGTGAATAGACAATGGAAACCATTAACCTATTTCCAAATATACGGTTACAATATTTTTAGGTTAAAATTAACTTTATTGTTCATTGTTGTTATCTATGCCATTGTATTTTAAATATTTCGTAATAGTCACTTGAATGCGTAACTTTTATAACATATTCCTTAGATATTTATTAATATTATCTACTAGATAGTTCAAAAAATTTTGCGGGACTACTATTTCTGTGTTGCAGACGTTATTCTTCAAATAGGATTAAAGAAGAAGTGAATTAAAGAAAGAGAATGAAGAACAGCACAACATATCAAATACGACCCAGAGTGGTAATTTGTTTTACACTATTTACGTAAATTATTGGAAAAACCTATAATTTAAAGTTTTTTTGGTATTCAAGGTTATACGTCAACAAATACCCAAATAAAACAATGAATTCTGAATTTGAACTGAAGAGAATCTAAATTATACCCTTATTAGTCTAATATTACTGTCATCTTACAAACCTTTGTAGCTATCTTTAGTTCTTATAACTTCTTTAGTTCTGTATAAGTTTTTTGTGGCATTAAAAAAGAAATGAAACTAATTAATGACCGTCCAAGAGTGATTAACAGCCGCCTCGGATCAGATAGCTCTATTTAAACGATCATCGCCTAATAAAGCTTCAAGGCGAAGTGTGAAAGGTCTAAGTGTACGGGTTCTGTGGGGAGTTATGTTTGACAGGGATTTTGATACCTCAGTCTATGAAGTTTCTTACGTTACGTACGTTTTCACCACTATTTCGGTTAGAAAAAACAATGATACTTCAACACCTGTAAGGAACAACATCATAACTTACTTTTTAGATATTTTGAATAAAAATAAAATCCTCAATTTAATAAGATAATTAATCAAAATTGTCAAAAAGTGAGTTATGTTTGTCCTCGGTTTATTCTATTGATGTTCAAGATTTTGGTGTCCTGAGGCCTCTGACATAGCTTAACGCATGCTATCTAACGATAGGAACCGAGAACTACTTTGCTTGGCCCCAAGCGATTTTAAGTGATTGTAAATGCAATTAAGACGTATTTGTAGGTTACTTGTCGATATTTGTCAAAATCCATAAACGGCTTAGTGCAGTCGCTACACACCAATTTAGAACCGTTAAACTAACACAAAAATAAAAGAAGTTAGTAAAGAAATAAGCGTGTAACATAAAACGTATAATAAAACTAATTATGGATGAGTGATTGTGTGGTTTTGAACTAATTTGTATAATTGGATAGGGTTTTGATTGACGTTTCTTGGGCTCTGGTTTTATTGACGCGTACTGATTGATTGATCTATGGTAAACGTTGATGACGTAAATGCCATAAAATTAATTAATTATGAAGATTAAAATATTGCTTAATAATTATTTATAGGTAGGTCAAACGCCATTTTCAAAAGGAAAACAAGGAACAAATAAAAAAGGAACAATACCAATATTTATAAGTAATAATAATAGTAGATGTATAGTACTTATTTACATGTTTCTGGTCATTTATAAGGAATGAGTCCTCATAACTAAGAAGGAGAGAATACTCCACAATGCTGCTCCAATGAGGATTGGCAGAAGGCTTAGAGGTTAACCTGTTTAAATAACGCTTTATGCCGTCCGAAACCCTCCGATATAGTGTAACGACTACCATATAACGACAACAAACCAGACAGCTTTACGTGTCCCCTGAAGCATAGAAGCGTCTCCGAAACAAACAACCCGTAAAGATCAAAATTATACTGATTCGACTGAGTGCCATAATGTACAAGCCTTAAGTGAACGTTACTCTCAAATGAATAGCCATGTTTACCAGCATTAGGCGGAATAAACGGATACACGCGTGCGTTTAAACGGTCAAAATTATTACGTTTACGGCGAGCAAACATTCCTCTCGTTCGTTCGGCGGTTTTGTGTCGGTGTTAAGTCAATTTTGTCGTGTGTTTCGTCTGCAGCTGTTTAATTTTAGACAATCAATAGTTTTTGGGCGTTGTTTTTCATGTTTCCAAATAAACGCAAGGGAACGAATGCTCGTAGTTGAATTAATGATTGAACGGACGCTCTTTGAAATTAAATATGTGTGGGTATAAAGATTAAGGTCTATTGAAGTAGCTACGAGTAAGTCAAATATAAGATACAATAAAAACAGGACATTTGACCTGTTAGATTGAACTGAATGTTATACGTACCCAAAGTAGATGACAAGTGAAATCTACGTAGGTATACATTGTTATTGCAATTATTGTATTCGTTTTCTTCGTAAAATATCATGACTAATAAGATACCTACCCTATTATCATAAAGCAGTTACGGAATTGGCTACAGCTGAATTTAATACTTGCAAATTTTACCATCTCTAATAAATCACTGAGCAATACTAGCAAATTACTGAGCGTGGTTATAATACCTAGTAGATATCTACTTGGTTCTTGATTTCACTAGTGGAATTTTAAGTATTATTCCCTAACTTCTCCTATAATTACGGGTTCAAAACTTGAATTCTGAGGCGTGGGCTCGATAGGTTCTTAATTAAAGCTTGTCAGTAAGTAATTAAAAGTTTTACATTACCCACGCGCTGTATCGTTTTAAAAAGTAAATGAAAAGGCGTTTGTATATGTAACTTAGTTTATGAATGGTACTTAGTTAAATGTTTTTTTTTTATCTTAAGTAGTTCCTAAATATATCATCTTGCTATAACATTTAATACGGCAACACTCATGTCTGTGTCATTAAACAGAAAAATGCAAAAAGCAATAAAAAAATCTTAATCAATATCAAAGATACGGCCAGATAAACTGAACTTATGTTTCACTAAGACAACGCGATATAATCTGTGCAGTAACATGACGTGAGATCTGCCAGTAAGCAGTTCGAAGAAATGCCAAAAGGAATTATTTTGTGTAAAACCCGTCTCAACTTAATAACTAAAAAAGACACGCATAATCTCTGGGGATTACACTTAACTCATTGATTACGTTTCAGTGAGTACAATATAACCCGCATACGTTCATGTTAAAATTCCTCCATTACTCGCATCAATTGAACGAGGTTTTTGACCCCAAAGGGATGATTTTAACAATGTCAATCGAATAAACTCCGATGATTTATCGATTAACACTGCTTTTTCAATTGTTTTTTTTATGAATGCGCCTCACTTGGCTGAATGGCGATTGATATCATTGCTTTTTAAACTTGACAGTAGCTGCCGGTTGCCGCCTCTTTATCTGTCGACACCATCGTTTTTTGTCGCAAATTATTTTTATTGGATTGAGATTTGTTACTTACTTTGTCGTTATTCTTTTTCTTGTTATCATCAGTTGCATCAACAGTACTTAGTACACGGTGGAATAATTGGCGGTATCATATCAACGTGATTTATTACTACGTACATACTACATACAAAATTTTTACTATCAATGATAATAAATTTTCTCAAAAATTCTTGGGGCTGCTGTTACTTAAATCATCCATTTGCACTTAGGTGAGTGTACTTTTTAGACTTACGGTGTGAAGTGTCAATTGTTTACGATGAAATTGTGAACATTTTGAAATTTTTGGAGGTTAGAATTAAAATGGCGGGCATTCTTTCGTTCTATTTTAGCGCCATATTGGGAGCAACGACCCACGCGCACGGAGCATTGATACGCGAACGGGTTTGCGTTGCTTAGTTTTGCCGCGAATTGTAATTTTGATATTGTTTTCGTGTTTCCATTTGTTTACAGTACTCATCATGAATGTGTAAATTGTTACGTTTAGCTGAGGAGTTTTACAAACGAGATAGCTTCATATTAACACTCCATTGTGCGTGCGGGATAGGGAAATAATATATGGGTATTCTTAGTGGTTCTTAGGAAAGTTAGAACCGTTACGGTTTCTGCTGTTATATAAATATATCATATTTTTAAACTCTAGGTAATGGTATTATACAGGTAATATGGTTTTATATACTTATCATATTTAAGTATAAAACCAAAACCTGTTAATTCATTTAGAAAGTACTAGTTTTCGCCTGCGGCATACAAATACACGACAAATATAAACATCCATCTAGTATCCTCACAAACCTTCGCATATTAGTACGATATTGGAATACGAAACTGACGTATCCACTAAGCCTAAAATCAAAATGAATAAGTATACAAAGCGGTACTATCATCATAAAACGTGATGCCTACGTAGCTATAAAGTTTATAGTCTAAATCCTTAGTTTATGTGAAACCCGTTCTCTCGTGCCTCCTGCAGCCCGATAGCCTGCTTACAATTCCTTTTGTCTGTCTGTGTATCTGTCTTCCGATAAGTTACGTAAATAACTTTATGGTTTATAGAAGTTAGTTTTTATTTAATAGCTACTAGTTAGCCCGGTTGACGCTTTTATGAATATAGCGATTCTAGATCTTAAAAATTTACTAACTGTATAATCTTCTAACAGATTTATAAATTAATTAAGACGGAAGCACGAACAGACTACGCAAGTGACAAAGTTCTCTGATTATTTTGAAGAAGGCTGAAGGCTGAAAATTGTGTTTTCGAAGCAAATAAGTTGCGATAAGAATATAGTATGTTTTTGGCATTACTCTAATCTCAAATTTCGTCATGCCAATAACATTCATATATGTAGTCGTCATAGTAATTTTAAAAAGTACCAAGTGCACCCGGCGCGCATTGCTAACCATCAACTCATTAACTTTGTGTGCGATTGGTATAATTTTTGCATCAAAACCTCTTCAAGTTAATTCTTAATGTTGCTAAAGTTGCTTTATCTTCTATTATTTTAGAGTATATAAAGGACGGACAAACAAACTTACAAACTTTGATCTTTATAAATATATGTATATTATACACTTATCCCATTGTAACGAAGTTTGACCTTATTTCGAATTTATAATGCATGAGATTTTGGATAGACAAAGGAACAGAGAGTACTGAGAAGTCGTGACTGGATGGGCATTATGTAGCTTTACAAAGACTGTCATTACGTCCGTAAAGGGTATGTTCTTCCTTGTAACTTTCTCTGCCCTACATTTTGTTAATAACATGGGGTTAATAGTAGGCACTGCACGTTTTACAAACGTAACTTGCATTGTATGTTTGTATATTATTAGTATGTTAGAATATTGGTTTGTCCGGATCAAATCTTGCAAGCTTTTAATTAGATCCACTTCCTCTTACACCACGGAGCTGCAATTTTGTCTAAACCTTCCGTCCTGATGGCAAGCATGACCTGACACAACGTTCGACATTGGCAATCATATTAGGGCTTTGAAATTAAAGCTAGTGTTTTTAAATATTTTAATAAACCTTGATTATCTATTATGTATATCGACGCGATACACACAACGATACATCAAAAAATGAATATTTAAGAGTTGGTATTTTATGCATATTTAGCTTTTATATGCTAGTTTATAACTTTTGGAGAGCAGTTTATCGTTAATTTTAAAATTTATTTTAGGTTTTAAAGTTATAAGGCGCGGACAGAAACTAGTGTATGATAAAATAGAAAATAAACGATGAATTATTAGGACGGTAGTTTTGTTCGCAATAACTGAATCTCGTAGCAAAGAAGCCGACCACAAACGATACGCATTAGTGCGCCGATACCTCAAATATGGCTTCCAACACAAACAATACAACGCAAACAAGGACCCAGTGTTTTTAATCTGTGCACGAAACTTGTTCAACTTTACAGCTTTATAATCCTAAGGCTTTCTTAACCTGTTTTGTCTCGCTCGCGCGTTGTTAAAAAAACAAATGAGTAAACGAGACAGCGGAAGGTACATAAGCTCGTAAGCACTGCAGTTGTTCATTCACATAGAGACTTACTGCGCCGCATTCTGTTTTAGTGATGTGTAGCTCGGATCCAAGTAAATATTTTATCGATTTTTAAACAACATTAATAATATTATAGTTTATGCAATCAATAAGTGACGTTGTAATTAATATGCGAATTTTATATTTTTATTTAGGTTAATTGAATATACATAATGAACAGAAAATTATCTGTCTTTAGAAAGTACAAATAAAATCGTTGTTAGTACAAATTGCTTTTCAAACATATAATTTTTACTTATGAGGTATTTTATTTGTTTCATATTTTATGCATTGCATTACAATTATTAAATCACTTGTTACTAGCGAACACAAAATGACGAATTTGTTGAAGTAAATTTAAAATGTAATATTATTTACACAAATCACAAAGAGTTTCCAAAGCCAGTTCAAACCGTTAATCATTCGCCTCGGTCTACATTACGTAAGCACTAAAACACATGTGGAATTACAGATGACCTGTTTTTCAGCTTCCTCTAATAAAATATTACCCATTTAATTCAAGGTCCAGTGAATTGAGTTATGCCATCTAAATTCGAACAAATGAACACTTTATTGAGCTGTCCTTGAATTTTTTGCAAACACGTTCAGAAGCTTATTGTAAAATTGTTTTCGTTGTTTTGATTATGGTCTATGTTTCATAACCTAATAATACATTTACTTATAACAATATGACTTTTAGTAATGTAGAAATGTTCATCTAACCATAGCAGTGTTTTTTTTATAATGGTAAAGGAAAACATTAGAGTGTTAGATTTAACGTACTACATTAACAACAACAAAAGCGAAATTCAATGCGGCTGATTTTTTATCATTTATGCGACTACACATATTTTTTCTAAAGAGATAGTTATCTCATAATTCATATACAAATTAATTGAAGTAATTATATACCATATTTACTAGATGAAAACACTCTCGTACCGATTAAGGTATGATAACGGCTTATTAACCTATTAAGGTTTAAGTTGTTATTAATTATTTATCTGTAAAGAACTGCTGATCGATTAAAAATATCGGTATAGATGTCCCTTGTGTCAACACTAACGATCCGGTTCGAGTGAATTGGCGCACCGATCGTCTGCATCAAGCGTTTATGGCGAACTTGTGGACTTCATTCATCCCTGTGTCTTCAAGAAAGGAATACGAAGAGGTTGAATGGCAATAGGAACGGAACTATTTTTTTATTCTTCATTCCTCATCTTGACGATCTACTCGTTGTTTCCCATAATTAGTTGTATGAAATTTTAAGGAAAGTTTTTGTACTGAAAGACATAAGAGATCTTTTTATATCAATGCTATTCTGAAAGATTCATATTTATTAAGAACCAGTTTTTGCTCGTGATTTCTTCCGCATGCTAGTGGGTGGTGATCAAAATGATGCCGTATGCCATATGTAAATCACATGCAAATATATGATTCGGTTTTAAAGTTCTTCCTCAGGGTTTACTTTATCCCTGTACCAAATTTCATCAAGATCGATTCAGTGGTTTAACGTGGTTAGTTCGTGAAAGCGTAACAGACAGACAGACAGAGTTTTAATATTAGTTGGGAAGTAGGGATTACTGTTTAAAAGTAAATCTTAAGGAACTGGTCATATGTATGTGGTACTTGGTCCACACCATCCATAGACAATAACTTCTAAGTTGCGTCTCCGATACGTTGCGAGGCTACTAATGAAACATGTTAAAATGACGTGTTTCCTAGTCAATACCAGCCACTCTAGGGCACTTTAATCTGCCTTTCCTTTCCTTTTATCGCTAAAGGAAACTCTTAAAACATTTTACGAATGCGTATTAACATTTAGATAAACTAAGAGACAATTCCTATTTTAAAATTCAAACGCAACATAGGTCAAATGTGCCTATGTTTTTTTGCCTAATTAGGTGCCTTTAAAGAGACAAGACAGAAAGAAGGCACTTTTCTCAATAAAACTTACTATTTACCACTATATTTGCATCGTACATGCAGAAAAATCTAACTGCCTATTAAAAAACAATAGGAACCAAGTAACACATGCTACACACGTTTGTTTTTGCACAGACAAAACAAAATCCAGCGCGTATTCACCAACTCATTCCTTTACCTCCACAGACTAAAAATAACCTACATTCAGACCCATGCCGAGGTAAACAAGGCATAACGTTTCTAGAACAATACCACTTTATTCCAGGGAACTGCATAAAAGAACAATACAGTCATATTCGCATTCGAATTACAAATAGAAAATCGATAAATATAAATTGATGTATCGGAATCGACACCAATTTTTCGCAAACACAAACTCAATGCCTTGAATTTTAAATTTAGAATTTCAATGATTGAATAATCGCATAGGCCTGATGGTTGCCTTCAAGTATGTATTTTTATGTTTATTTTTTTAGTTTTCATAGCTACATATTAGTATAGATATTATCTGATAGTCACGTTACTAGCTACTAGTACGTTCACTGATAGTTAAAAAAATCGGCTAAATGTCTACCGGACACTAAGGGCTGCAAACCATTTTTGAAACATGTATGATTTTTATGTCGCTTACAATTTTAGAGTTTTCGGATTCTCTCCTATAATTTTTCCGTAACGATTAATAGGATCTTGCCAGAGAGACAGTCAGGAAGCCCTATATCTCTCCTCCTTCAATTCTGTGTTTCAGATTCTGAACATTAATAAACGGATTAGGCAACCCTAGCTCACATATTCCAAATTCAAATGTATTCGATCGCCCAAGGGCTTATCTCCCGATTCTTATGGCAAAACATAAACTGGGACAAGAAACACGTGTGTGAAAGAGACGGAAAGATAATTTGCAACGCGTGTTTTTGACAAGCTTCAACGAACTTGCATTATAATCACAAAATTGATTGTATCTTCACATAAAACCAGTTTTTACGGCCGCGATTGACATTCTTTCGCTTCATTTAAGTACTTATAAGTGACCGTTTTATATCGTAATTACAACAAGAATGTTAATGGATTACATCTTATAACAGCAACCTGTTACTGCCCACTGTTGGGCTCGTGCATTCGCTAACCCCAAAATTAGGGACAACGAAAATGAAAGAGGTTATATTTATTCGAGAAAATGGAGGACCACCTACAGATTTTTTACAAGTCTACATCTTTGCTTAATATTTTGAAAGTATTGCCAGTAATATAACAAATTAGTGTAATAAATTGTTCTTCAGTACAGAATTCTGTGCTAAGGGTTGAGGTAACCATTAAAGACTCTGCGTATCGCAGTAATTCCATAAATGAAGGTAAACATGGAAATAAAACTCCTGATTATTGAATAGCCATGTTTTGTGTTTGTACTTACTTGAAGCTTCTAAGTTACGGAAGCGAAGTGAAGGCAGGTTACTAGGCAATCATAAAATGCCGCCCACCTTTACAGACACCATTGATATTACTATCATTGCTCCATCGATACAAAGAACTCTCGTTTTATTATGTCCTTGTATAGTACTCTTCAATGATGTGGACATCTTTGTTGTGATAAAATCCAGGATACATACCAGCATTAAATACATGGATTGCTTTCAAACCATCGATTGCCCACTACTGAGTAAAGGGCTCTCCTCTAACTGAGGAGGCCTGGATCATACTTCACCACGCTGTTCCAGTGCGGCTTGGTGGAAGGGTTAGTGGCCACCCTAAGTGTTGGAAGTTTTTATCCCGAGACCCTCCGACATGGCTTAACGAGTGTTATCTAACGACAACTACCGGGACCGACGGCTTTAAGTGCCCTCCAAAGCACGGAAGCGCTCATGAATTTTTGCCACTAGTGGTCACCCTTCCTCCTACCAACCGCGCCTGCTGCTGCTTAACATTTTCGATCGCACATAATCAAAACAAGTCGCAGGTCTATGAACGCTTCTACATGGACTATGGAGCATTCTACATGGACTTATGTGACCATAATTTTAATGTTATTCAAAAATTATCCTAAAATTACTAATATTTTCAATTTTTGCCGCTATGGGGTGACTACGACTAGGAAGTCATAAGAGGGGACAGAAGTCAACTGTCTGGTGGCATGGTTCCACGGAAATATTAATATTTAGTTCCTAATATTATTTACGAGGATTATTATCCATATGTAAATCCTCTTTATTCTTTCTCTCGTTAGTCATATCACTCGTTGTCCTGCTTATAACATGTCAAAAAAGAGGAGGTGGTTCTTAGATGCTCTTTCATGAGACTTATGATGGCTGATTGTAACAAGCTGAAGGTAAAAGCTAAACTGGCTCATTTCACTTTTTTTTCCAAAAAATCGTAATAATTCATTAATTACGATTCGTTGCACTTTAGTATGATCGTCGACTATGTTCGCACAAATAGTACGGTCACCCCGTCCCCTACTCCCTTCTGCACAACGCCACATCTAATGTATGGAAAGTATATGATTATATCTTCACCAAAGTTACATGGTTATATCTTCGTTTATGAAGGATTTCCATACAAATTTTCATGCCCTATTTCAAGCATTTTCAAGTCTTTTTGTGTTAAAAAGTAGCCTATGCTTTATTCTTAAGTTCTACCTCTGTACAAAGTTTCATCAGTATTGGTTTATTATTTTTGGCGTGTAAAGGTAAAAGACAGACCGACAGAGACAGAGTTACTTTCGTATTTATAATATTAGTAACGATAATATATACAATATTGCCTAGAGATCATAACCGGATAGATCCAGTCCGATCAAGAAACATGGTCACAATACCAGTGACTCACGATGCAGTTATGGTGACGAATGTTTCTTTGTAGGTCAGAGTTCAACTCCGAGAGGTTTTAGTGGGAAAGTCTTCGGGTACATTGTTGCTTTTAAGTACAATAATCGATTGTACTTTGTCACTTCTAAAGACCTGTATATTGATATAAAGAATTGATAAAAGCCATTTTGTATCTGCAAAAAGCCTATAATCGACTATAACTTATCTAAGTTGGTATACAATCGACTATAACTCACCTAAATTGTAGTCGATTATTAGTCGATTAACTTATCTAAGTTGTAGACGATTATAGACTTTTGTAACATTTCGTTTTCTTTATATAACTACAACATCATTTGACATCCCAAATGAAGTGTCGATGCTGAAAATGGGAATGA
>DWJZ01003243.1:0-17480 GCA_018249125.1 Asbolis capucinus
AACACAGCAGATAAAATTATACATTAGTTCAGTAACTTAAACAGTTGTGTAATATTACGTTATCTTCCGAGTTAATAATTTTATCTGCTGAGTTAATAAGATCTGATTTTTATGAAGATTACAATTTAATATGTCGTAAATGTTATTAAATAAGATTGGTATTTTAATACGTAGCAAAAAATCCATTATTTGCTAGATTTTTAGTAAATGTCAAACTATTATACTAAGCATGTTGAACTTTGCTGAATGTACTACCTATTTATTATCTATGATTTGACTTCCGCTACCAAACTCACAATAGAACTGGTAGTTGAACAACATAATCAGTTATAACGATGTGAGCAATTATGATATAACATACGTATATGATTTCGTTTCGTTTTTTACATTTGAATGTTTCATTATGTTACTATCCTATTATGATTTTTGAATTTAGAACTGACATGACAGATGTCAGATGTTAATAAACGCCTACTACTGCTTCCACATGCATGTACCTAGTGATAATTCCGTATGTGTATCGCAGCACTAATAATAGGTACGTAATACAACACTCGTGTGAGAACAAAGATTTAACTGTGACATAAATATTCCGGGAATCGATGGAATCCGTTGCTTGTCTATGCTAAAGTGCTAAACCATTAATCTACTTAAAGTATTGCAGTAAAATCAACCATGAAATATCTATTATAAAACTTACATAAAATCAAAATTCGGAACTAATTGTGTCCACAGCGACCAGTAAACCGTGTAAATCATAACAGGTGCAGTAATAGGTGCAGTAACAGGTAAAATAACAGCTAAAATAACAGGTACGATAACGGGTAATGTAACACGTATTGAGTAACTGTTACGGGACGATAACGTTAAAACTTGATAGTCTTGTAACAGAAACGATACGGTCCGTTCGTCCATTACATCATTTTAAATTAGATTAGGAGAGAGTATTTGTGGTTTGATTTCAGAAGTATTTTTATATGGTTCAACAGTTCACTGAGAGAAAGGTTATGCCAACAGCAGGGCTATTTAAATATAAGCAGTAGATAATTTTTTTTACGAGATGAAACCACATGATGGTAAATCGCACTACCTTAGTAAAAGTCTCACTCTTGACTTGAAGACATTTACATTATAATTATCTGTACGAGGGGTGAGCAATCCGCGGCCCGCGGGCCGCACGTGGCCCTTTGAGCATTTTAAAATTAGTCTGTTTACGCTTAGAATGTCAAACACTGCGTCAAAACATAAAACAATGCAACATAAATAAGCATTATGATACAAAAATTGAGAAAATATATAAAAAATTTCGTCGTCGAATCGAATCTCTATTAATATTGAGGAGGTTGAATTTTTTTTTCCAAGTGTTATTGTTGTTTCGTTCCGAAATTCCTAAATTACCTACTATTATTGTAGGTACCTATTTCTTTCGACTATCTTTTTTAAATAGATAGCTAGGGCAAGGTGCCTGATAAAATTCTAAACTTGTAACTGTGCCATGGGTTATAAAATATAAAACGTTAGTAACTGTAAAACGTTTAATAGATTTGACTAGGTAAAAATAATGCTAATCTATGTGCGGCCCTCGAGCAAAAATCAAATTTAAAATTGGCCCTATACTTCAAAAGGTTGCTCATCCCAGATCTATAACGTAAAAGCCAAATCTAAAATATAAAAATCTATCACTGTGCTTGTGATCGAACTAAACACAAACGTGTGATAAGGATGGCATATATTCTTTCATAGCTCAATCTTTACAAGCTTTTATTTAACTTGCAGTATATGTTTCTATATTATTAGTATATTCGTTTGTTACGGGTCAAATCTTGCAAGCTTAATTAGTCCCACTTCCTCTTAGATGGAGCGGAAATTTCGCATTAAGTTTTCATCCTGATGACAATGTTTTATGACAGCATGACCTGATACTACAATCAGTATTAGCTCCAGACCAGGGAACTCCTCGACGGTTAACAATAAAGTAATGAAATTTTGTGTGTTGCTTTGTATTCTGGATCTATATTTAAAGGTTGTGTTTTTTAAATATTTATAATAAACCTTGATTCTTTTTAGCTGAAAAAAAATTACGTGCAAAAATACAAAATTAAACGGGTAATTATTTTTCTCTAACAACCCCTAAGAATCAGTACATCTTTAGTATTTAAATAGGACAAGTTTTGCTAAATTACGTATTAATAGTAAAAAAAAACATACTAGGCTATCAAATCTGAATTAGCCTTAGAAAATTTTCAAACAAATTGGACCATAGAAAGCTGGTTAAATTTAACTTGTAACATTCCTTACATATAAACTATGTGTAGATAGAAGAGAGGCTACAAAATGCGTATTTAACGTTTACAAATTCATATCGCCGCGCTACACCACACCCTAGAACAAATGTTCATCTATCACTTTAATATCCTAATATTATAAATACGGAAGGTTGTGAGGTTGGATAGATGGACACTCGTACTACGAACCTTCGTAGGACGAAGCCGCGGGCGGAACCTAGTCTATTATAAAGTTAGAAAAAAATCCTTTTACGTTTCAAAATATGATTTTTTTTGGATATTGGACAACTTTAATAACAATTAAAATAGTGTTCATAATTTTTCAGTTTGCCTTTCCAACTACAATGTTTATTTATTGTATAAATTTGTAATTAGTATTATTAAACTTTAATTCATTATATCACATAAAGAGTAACAATATGTAAAAATCTGTCAAATATATGTAGAATAGTACTTAGAATATAAATAACATACAAACCGTATTGCGGTTTTTGTATAGATTACAGAACTGTACTGAAATTTATCGACAGATAGAACATTCAAAACCGCCTATACTAGGCGTGGATTTTCGGCAAAATATTAAACGAGAAATTTTAATTTAGTACAAGTAATTTTTAACACAAATTTTCACCGTGTTCTAACATATGCAAAATGGCCGGGTCGTTGCACGCGTTTTAAAAATCGAACGCGGTAACAAAATAAATTCTAGTGTCTATGAATATTTTATTTTGGCATACAACGCTGGTTTTGCAACCGCCATTGTTACCTCTGCCTTGTCACGCGGGACATGTAATTGCAACACTGAAACATCCACAATCTGTCAAACCCACTCGCGATCGATGTAGCGGAACGCGATGAGAGATTACGTTCATGAACGATACATTAATTCGTGTCCGGTAACGTGAAATTATTCGATTTTTTTTATTTTTTACTCGAAAGGAATCGGATTTTGTAATCGAATTCCTTTCATAATCGTCTGTTCCAATTAAAATTTTTTGGTGTTTGATATGTGATATTTTTTTAAAATTTTTGAGCAATTACTTTAAACTTTAGATTGTTGTTTCGAATTAATTGAAACAACAAATGCAAAAAAACGTTATTTGGTTTTATTTAGATAACTACAAAAATTTATAATTCTTATTTTCAGACCAGCCAAACTTCAAAATGGTAAAAGAAATGTTTATTTATTTCTTATCAAATGCAAAAATAGTATTTTTTAATCACTCTCATACAAAATTTCATCCCCTATTTTGACCTCTAAGGCTTTTTTGTCTCTCTCTATATAAATTTCCATCAAAATCGGTGCAGTCGTTTAGGTGTTAAAAGTATTACGCACAAATAGTTTCTTTCACATTTAAAATATTAGTACAAATTTATACAAAATGGCCTAAGTAAATTGGCTCAATAATAGACCTTTTAGGTCCAAGCAATCTCAATTTTTTTTACGCAGAAGATCGTATCCATTTATGTAATTCTCCGCAGATGATTTTAGAAGAAGAAGATACCCAAGACTCATGAAAAATCTTGTTTATCAACTTGCAATAACATGAGTCAACGCACGTAATTCTCATATCAACAACACAACGTTCTGAGCTTGCCGTGGGCGCGCACTCGATTTCGTCTTTCGAAACAGCTGTTTTATAAAAATATTTCTGACGAATATTCGCTCACTCGATTGTGTAATCAGGTAGAAAAGGTACAAGTATCTTAAATGTAAAGTACTCACGATTTGGTTATTGTTTACCGATATCTTGAATCGTGAGTACTCGTTTATATTTAAAGAGTTTAGTATCCGCAACTATAAAAATTTAAATAAGTATGGTATAACAATATACAAGAATTATATTAAGTAAATATACAAGAATTATTGAAATACGAATTGGTGAAAAGTTTAGTGGCCAACCCAAGTGTCGGAACTCTTTTACGCTGGCTGACGGCCTCCGACATGGCCTAACGATAGCTGTCTAACGATAACTGCCGGCACCGAAAGCTTTACGTGCCCTCCGAAGCACGGAAACGCTCAAAAATTTTTGTTTCTGTACACCCATTCTGCCAACGACTGAACCCACTTTCGTTGCTGATTTTTCTTTATCAAATTTCGTCGATCATTTAGAATCAATGCAAACCGGTGGAGCTATTACGTAATTTGCAAACGGAAAGCGATTACGAAAATTTTGCGATATTTTTTCGTTGATCGCAAATTCGTATTACGTACAATCGTGCTACTCAATAAGTATTGGCGCTAGTTTCATGGCAAAAATGCATAGTATCAGCGAGCATTGATCAAGCGGTTACGTATGTAATAGGATGTTTTTATACATAATAATACTCGGTGCTATCACTGCTGATCGCTTGCTGTCTGTTCGCGCTTTGCAAATTTTAGCTAATATGGCTGCGTGATTGCTTCGATATTGTTCAGATATTATATCCTATACCAGGGATGTGCAACCCGCGGCTCGCGCATGCGGCCCTTTGAACATTTTTAAATTAGATTTTTATACTTAGAAGGTCAAATACTGTGTCGAAATATAAAATAATACAATATTTGACAGGTCGGTTGGTCTAGTCGGTAGTGAACCTGACTACTGTACCGAAGTTCGTGGGTTCGATTCCCACCCAAGTCAAACTTTTCTGTGATGAGTAGGAATGTTTGTTCTGTGTGCCTGGTTGTGTAATAGAAATATCTATTTAAGTATGTTTTGATGTGTGAGTTGTCCAAAGATATTTATTTATTTATTTATAAAAGCATTATGATACAAAAATTTATCAAATCTATAAAAACTTTACATAGTAACTCTAAAACGTTAAGTAGATTTGATTAAGTATAAATAATGCTAATCTATGTGCGGCCCTCTAGCAAAAATCAAATTTCTAATTGGCCCTTTCATTCAAAAGGTTGCTCACCCCTGGTATACTAAACTATCACTTTAGCGACGATATTACCTTAAAACATTTGTATTAAAGGATGATGTATTCAGTAAGTTAAAGTGAACCAACCAACAGTAAATTTGAAGATGGAACAGAACCGGAGTTTTTAAACTGAGATAATAAACAGTTATGGTAATGTTCGTGTGTGGGTGTATAATCACTTCAACTATGAGAGCATCCGTGATAGTAAGCCCTGTCTGTTATCATTACAGCAGAGGACGTCAAGCTTCGCCACGGCTCTTTAAGGGATTATAAACTTCCGACAATTGGATATTTTACTACATATGTATGTATAGCCTACTGCACGACTAATCTTTTGATATTGTACTAGAGATCTTATTTATATTATATAAGTTAGCGCTTGACTACGAAACCACCTGATAGTAAGTGGCGACGTAGTCTTTGATGGTGAAGCGCACTGACTTAGTAAAAGCCTATTCACTCTGGACTTGAAGACATTTACATTATAAGAGAACGATCATACCGACGCAGGCAACTTATTCCATTTCTTCGCAGTACGGATAATGAAGGATGAGGCGAAATGCGACGTACGTACTGGCGGTGTGTTTACGGCAAAGGGATGAATACTTGCCGTTCATCGACTTGTTCGGTGGTGGAACGGGGATGGGGGAATTATTCCTGCGGTTAAAATATTACTTATTTGACGTAAGGGCGAGAACTATGATATGACGCGGCTCAAACGTGCGGTCGACTCCCCGGCGTCGTGTGTGTAAATTTTCTTTTTATATACTAAGTCAATGCGTGATCTAAACTCTCGGACGCCGATATAAACAAAACTGATGGTTGTCCTAAAAACATATTATGTATAATAATATTTGTGGATTACATATAACAAATTCAATACTCACTAGGATGGTATATTCATAAAAAGTAGTCTGTGGTTTTCTAGACTATAGACCTACATATGTCAAATTTTATTCAGATCCGTTCAGTAATTTTTGCGTGAAGGAGAATCCATCCATCTCCATCCGTTCAGTAATTTTTGCGTGAAGGAGAATCCATCCATCTATCTGACCATCCATCCTCACAAACTTTCGTATTTTTAATATAAGTAGGATATTAATAATACCACCAAGACACCAAGGACGCCATAGTTGAGAAGCGGTGGCCGCGTCGTTCCAAACAATGAATGCGAGTGACGGGGCGTATAGGGCGGCGGCTCTGATCTCGACCCACTGCGATACCGAGATCGACGATAGCCTGCGGTACTGACCGCGCCAACCTACCAGTGTTATGGGCTAGCGATTTATTTAAAATAAGAAAGAGCTGTTTAAAAACAAAAGGAAAAAAATATATGTTCGCGGGACTGGCAATGTGAAATATTGAAATTATTTTACTAGTTTTTGCCCGTGGCTTCGCCCGCGTGGTACGTACTTTGACAAAAACTAGCCTATGTGTTATTCCAGACTAACCTATCTCTGACCCAAATTTCGTTCAGATCTAGAACATTTTGCTTAAAGAAGTAAGAAAACATCCTCAGCAAACTCTCCCATTTATATTATACTAGTACCTGCCTATGGCTTTGACCGCGTCAGGCGTCACTACTACTTATAAAACTCGTGCCCAAACATTTTTATCATTAAAATATTCATCCAGTTTATAATAAACTTTCGTCATAACAAGCAAGTTCACAAACTTTCACATTTATAATATTAGTGGCATTATTTCCCTCTGTGTATACTGTCCACGGGTTACTGTACCAATCGGGTTATCTGCACCGGTTAACTTGAGTTATTGTCTACCTATCTGTCCGATCTATTGATACGTCGAACGCAATCAAATTGTTTCGTACCTTTTTGCATCATTGCAGTTATAATTGAAATACGTAAAATAGAATTGTGAAAATGTCAATTGTCTTATTGCGTCCTATTGTGCATGCCTAAACAGAGATGATAAGAATATGTTGCAAGTGTTCTGACCTTTGAATGAGCTTTCTTTTTCGTTGTCTGAAGGACTTGTTGACAAATATAGTACGATAAATGTAGCGTTAAATGATACGTACAGACGACAGTAAAAGATATCTTTGTTAGTAAATGTAGTGGTCATTGAACCTTAGATTATATGATATTATAGATGGTAACATGAGTAGAGATTTTGATAAAACATTAAATATTAATCCAAGATCAGTTCAATTTATCATTGAGCCGCTTTCAAATCGGAACAACCGTTTCACCCGGACTGACAAAAAGTTCTAAAAATCATTATTTTGGTTTATATTTCTTACTAAAAATGCACGTAATTACTGGTTTATGCCAAATATTTGCCACGTACAAGACGTCCAGTAGTGGGACAATAATGGGCCGGTAGTGACGGCAGACAGCGGTTAGTGACAGATTAATTATTCCTTATAAAGATTCGAGTTTAAACTTCATGATGTTTGTTCTTGTTGCCCCCTAAGGAATAAATACGACTATAAAACAAAATGTATCGATTGAAGTAAAACAAGAATCGAATAGTCAAATACTAAGAATCGATATTACCATAGTAAACAAAGGTCATAGTAGCACCTCATGTACTCACATGATAAAGTATTACAAGATAGTATCACTGACATTATGATGATTTACGACTCAACACTATCAACTTTTGTTTAGTAAATTGACCATATATTAAGTTAAAATGGGACGTCTATATTTTCACATAAATATTATATATAAAGTAAAGTTGTGTGTCATTTCACACTATATCTCTGTGCCAAATTTCATTCAGTGGAATGATTGGCAATATACTAAACCTCACCTAACATGTGTATAATAACCTAGCACATATGTGTATGTATTTTTAGATCTATATACTATAATTCAACTAGACGTCAAAAATGTAGTAGTTTTACTAGTAATTTTTTTAGTACTTTTACTAGTAATTTTCAATTTAGATTTTTATTTTTACGTAATTATATGTACAGTTAATACTTAAGTAGCTGTAGATATGAATGCCAGTAGTTATTTAATGAACATGTACAGATGAGATTGTTTTGCTTCATAAATAAATAAATCTCTTCAGTTCTATTTGCATGAAAGAGCAATAAATTTCCATACATCCATCCTCACAAATATTCGCATTGATAATATTAGAATAGGATGCGTAAGTTGCAGGATAATTGTCCCGGATCTAGTCGACTATAGAAAGAGGGACGGTCCCGTTCAAAACAGGACGTATGGTCAGCTTTCGTATGTATTATGCAGGATGCGGACATCTTAATTTAACATGCTTGATACAATGTCTGATACAAATGCAACAGTTGGCGGGGCATACAAGCTGGCAACTCTTGTTCGCCTGTTGACATTCCTAATTTGAAAATTATGCTGTAATGTAGTCTTTCCAGCGCGTTTTTGAAAATTGTGTTGTGACATACTCTTTCCCGCATATTTTGTGCCACAGGTACGATCGAAAGGTTCCAGCTGAGTCATTTCATACCATAACTATATCACTGAGGGGCTCTGGGTTCCTCCCACAATGTGAGGTGTCTACCACGCTGGCTTTGAGTATCTGTAAAAAAAATGTATGAAGAATGAAATATTTAATTCACCTAAAAATACTACTTAAGCTGCACCTAAATAAAATACATATTGCATGAAACAATATAAAATAGGAGCACAATAGAAATTAAATAAACCAAAAAATTGTCACTTTCAGCGTATGTTTATAAGGAAAATATAACCGCTGATTTTCGAGTCATAGTAAAGAAGTAGAGAAATAAGAAGAATATCTAGAGACGGTAATAACGTGGCTGAACATAAATTGAGTTACTCCTAGAAGCATAATTTATTAGTTAACCGAAAATAGATGTCACAGGTCCCCCTACGTCTGATGTGGCCTGGTCTGTCCTTTAGTGACCCACAGACCGACCAGTTTGGAGAGGAAGAACATTTTTATTGAGTTTAAAAAGTGTTTTGGGACAGTGAAAACTTGATTCTTTCAGTTTTTTTTTTTAAATCTGAATTAAATATACAGTACTGGGAATAGAACAGATCTAATGCGCTCGGTATGAAAAATAGGAGGAACCAACAGCTTAAGTGCTTGGCGATGGTCTGATATGCTGTAGCTCATTCGTTAATGTAGATAGTAGAATGCTATGTTTTTTTAATATGTATCTTATATGTGAAGTGTTCCTATTCCTACGTCAGCGTCATATCTACATGCATCTATACTAATAATAAAAGTAACGTGCTCAATTCAGTACATTTAGTTTTTTTTTTAATGTTGATGCATGGGGAGGCTTTAGAATAAGTATATACTTTTTTTTGGATTTATTGTCTGTCTGTCCTTCTGTTAGAGCTTCACGCAAAAACTATTAGACAGATCTAGATGAAACTTGGCACAGTGGTAGTTTAAAAGGTGAGAATGGTTATAAAATTTGTTTTATTCCAGGAAATGGCTTAGTTCCCACAGGATAACAAGGTGAAAGTAGTATAGCAACTCCGAAACCAATGGATTAATTTAGATGAAATTTAGCATGTTTGGGGCTTATGTAAAGACAATGGTTATAGGATACTTTTTATCCCAGAAAACTGCTTTCTTCCCGTGGGATAATAAGGTAGAGTTGCACATAAAAATTATATATTACAACAGCTCATTCTAAAAAGATTCCTTCATACATACATTCCCATTTCAAAGCGATATTCTCATCAACTGTATGGCGTTTGTATCATACTATTATTCTTTATAATAACGTGAGAAATAAATTCGATCAGTCTCATTAATATTTAATATCTGTTTTAATTCATCGTGTCACTAGCTCTGTGGATCGTGTTACAGATAACATGACATTTACCGCAATTGAAATTGTAATAACTACATTGAATCACTCAATTGCCCACGTTTCTTGCCGTTTAGTGGTTACTCGTTTACCACCTATTGCCATAAATGGTAGAACATGATTTTTATTGCGGGGATAATCTATGATTTACAACTCAGAGACGTGGTAAGAATGTTGTTTATTTAAGTCAGCTATGTTGTTAAGCTAAGCAAACATCGTTAAGCTTGTTTTGCATGTAATTAAACAGTAGTTATTAAAACTACGGCTGTCGAGACCCTGTGTATCACAGAAACTGACTTCCACAATACTCGTACATTGCAGATGAGCTAGTGTGCGTAACAAAGTAAGACTCAACTGCGGTGTCTATGTGTGCTCGAAGAAACTTCAGTTCTTAGTTATACGAACCGCGGTAATGTGTTTGCATGTGTTCAATATAAAGATACGTTAATATGATCTTGGAAATCGTTGGTTATATAATTAGTATGTTAATGAGTTTACTGGTGATATAGTGTGGGATGTGCTATGTACAGAGAAAGTGATACTATGAAGTTTTCTCGGAAGTCTGATAGCAGAATATCGAAGTTCAAATATAAGTTGATAAAAAAGTATAAAACAAGTATGTATTGGTGTGATTTATTTACCTATGCTAGTACCTGTGGATAGGAGTTTTTTTAACTTATTATAATGCGTAAGAATATTTAGTATTAAAAAAAATACTATTAGAATTTGGTTTTTTTGACTTGTGTAATATTTTTGGAATGGTGCAATTAAAAGCGTTAAGCTTAATATATCTTGTTTATTATAAGATTAAATTATAAATTTATTGTCGAATCAAAATGTTAAGGTTATACAACGTGGTACGAAAAGCAGGTCCACCTACGTGGTACTTCAAGGTCTGCTAAGCGCTGTAAAAAATGTCACTTTATTAATATTAGTAGCGGATACGAATATATATCAAATGTGCTCACCAGTGCTAAAATAAGAGACTAATATAAACAAGGTTTAGAATTAAAAACACAAGCTTTAATTATATATACATAATACAAAGAAACATATTTCGTAACTGTATTGTTTAACCGTTGAGGAGTTTTTGTCTGGAGCCAGCCCCGAACGTAGTATCAGGTCATGCTTGTCATAAATATGCATTGTCATCAGGTTAAAAAATGAATGCACAATTTCCTGTCTGTAATGTAAGAGGAAGTAGGACTAATTAAGCTTGGAAGATTTGACCCGTAACAAACTAATATAGTAACATACTAATATAAAAACACACTGCAATTTAAATAAAAGTTTGTAAAAAAAACCAGGCCGTAGCAGTCGCAAACTGTTTTTACACAATGTAATAAAAAGCTATTAGCAAAGAACAAACCATCAATTGCTATTCTCCATGTATAATTTTAAACTAATTGTTTAAGAAGGCATCTGTTATTAAAGTGAGTAGTTGTATATTTTACAATTCCTACCTACTAATAAATTGTTTTATGTACCAGTTGATGTACGCTGCGTTTTGTTTGTAAAGAAATCAAATCAAATAAAATGTCAAATACAATTATGCAAAGATCTCATAAAAATACTAGCTGACCCGGCGGACTTCGTACCGCAAAACTATATATTTTTTCTTTTTTTTACCTTTTAAACTTCCCCTGAACTTCCACAAATATTGCAAAACCAAAATTTGACATTTAGATGTAGTATAAATAAACTAGAGTATTAGTCGATAGACTACAACGCCATCTGCCGGGCTGATTAGTGAATCAAAAAATATTTATTCAAATCAGTCCAGCCGTTTAGGAGTTCAGTGACATACATACGTACAATAGAATTATATATATAAAGATAATATTCCCCTGCATTTCCGCCACGCATGCGCATACAACTTTTATGTTATTATTTTGTATTATTCGAATATTTTAATATTACGTACTTGCCATCTACTTATATGAACGACATAATGATATGTCGATGTAGTTTTGACGTACGTACGACGTATATTCTTGACGATACACCTACATACTTATTATGGCATCTGAAATTTAAATCCTGCATGTGTCCTACATTCCTGGAATCGTAAATCGAATCTTAGCACGACCTACTTCTTCGTTACCTTGGTCTGTATACATTGGAATTTAGTTCCCGATACATACATACATATATAAATATATTTGTATAGTGTTTTTGTCATATTACACTAACATGTTAACAAAACACGGCCAGGTCAATAAATTATTAATTTGTTACAAATAAAATTAGATTGTTATAAATCGTTCTTTTTAATAATTTTTAACTGGTGCTCTCGTAAACCGAATGAAATGGACTTTGTAGCAAGATTGACATTTATGCTAACACTAGCTGTGCCCACCGATTTCACTCGTGATAATATGTAGAAATAACTTACTAAGCTCCTAAAACTGTTTTCTCCCGTTTTTGTAACATTTATTACAAGTTTTTGTAACACTTAGTGCATTAGCACAGATCGTACAACTCATATTGGTCGTAGCATCACGTTTTATTGTAGCCCACAGCCTTCTTCCATAAATGGACTATCCAACAGAAAAACATATTTTCAATTCAAAGCAGTAGTTCCTGAGATTAGCGCGTTCAAACAAACAAACAAACTTTTCAGCTTTATAATATTAGTATAGACTAAACGGACTAGGAATATATGAAGAGAAATTTGCGAAATTTTTGAATTTTAATAATATTTTATTATCACACGGCAGACCACAGGACGTGACTAGTTCAATCGTCAGGTAAGTTTCATTTTCTTTTCACAACCAGTAGTTTCAAAATATTCCAGTGATAACAGCCAGTTAGCATGACAATAAATTTTGCTGTAAAACTTGATACATTTCACAAACGACATTATTTTATATTGGAGTACACATTTCACATTAAAATATAAATATACATGTATATGTATATGTATTATACGTTTATGTTAATATACCGGAAATATACATTTTACTTCAAATAGAAATTGTTTTGCAGGAAAGGAAGCGTTTCATAGTTGAGACATATGTATTTTAATTTTTCTTATACTATCTCATTTGGTATGAGATTAGGTAAATTGATGGACAATTTAATGTGCATACACTAAAATAAGTCTATTAAAATTGCTGCCGAAAATACTTGGTATTTTTGCACAAGTTACAAAAATACCATCTATTTTTTGCAATTTATTTAATTTAATAATTCGAGAATATTTAAAATTAATATAAATTATGCTTAATCTATACCTAGTGGTTTAAAATCTGTTAAACAATTTTCAGCATTATTTACCACAAAATTTCAATAAGCGGCCGGCGTGGGTAAGGAGAAAGTTGCTTAATATTTATTCATTTATTTTGCAATCTGTACGTTCAGTAAGTTTTTAAATTGTAAAATAATTTATTACTGACATGTATTTCGCCATAAAAATTATAAGAAATTCCGTATTTCTTTGAAATTTAAAGCGTCTCCTCATTAAGAGAAATTAATGTAAATCTCGGAAAATATTCAAATGTGATTTAATTATAATACATATATTATGAAATTCGTTATCAAACGGATCTAAGAACTGAGACTACTCTCTTATCAACTGTCTTTTTATCGGATTTTAAAAAAGGAGATTGTCGATTCGTTTTTATTTTTTGAAAATGAATGGTTGACAGTTTATTGTTTGTATTGTCATCGGTGTTAAAACAACAAATCTTATTTTACATTTCATAAAGTACTCATGTAATGTTTGTTATCTTAGTGTTAACTGAACATTTAAAAGCGAAACTTTTAAAAACATTAAAAATTGCTTAACTTAACCATGTAACTTCTGAATGGTTAAAAAATATTAAAAATTTTGTTTAAGTATTTAGTTAGAGTACCTCTACCTCTTAGCGCAGGGCTGAGCAATCCGCAGCCCGCAGGCCGCATGCGGCCCTTTGTGAACTTTTTAATTACATTTTTTATGCTTAGAAGGCCAAGAAGCACTATGTCAAAACATAAAATAATACAACATAAAAAAGCGTTATGATACAAAAACTGAGCAAATATATAAAAACTTTACATAGTAACTCTAAAACATTAAGTACATTTGATTAAGTATAAATAATATTATTTGCGGCCCTCTAGCGACAATCTAATTTAAAATTGGCCCTTTAATTCATAAAGTTGCTCACCCCTGTCTATATATCACATAGCCAGTAAGGTTATAATAATACTGCGCTAAGGTCAATAGTAAGACACGTGAGTGGGACAAATATGTTAGTTATAAAGTAAACCGAAACTAGAAAGTGTTTTAGTACGTATACTATTAATTAATGAATATACTGGAATGTGGTAGGTGTTTTTAACAATAATGTTGACTCAGGTGGCGGTTTTACTGTTGTTTCCTTTCCGGCCGAGAAATGAGTGGAGTCGTTCACGAGAAATGTGCACTTGTTGTGTAATTGTTCTCCGCTGTCACCGTTATATGTAGGGCTGCCTCTCCGCATCCCACTGTCCCACTGTCCCACTGCTGGCCTGAACTCGTTCTCGTAATGTTAGGGTAAAGGCCGGCCACAAAGCCCGCGCTGACGGCTATCACTAGCATATTTTTTTTAAATTTAAAGTGCATACAGGATTTGAACTGAAGCTGTCTCGTTACGAAGACTAACAACCAAAACGCTGTCACTACTCAATCCTTTTGTCTGCTTTGACATTTTTAAATCTAATTACAACTTTATAATATAATGTATTCTTCGCATTTAACTTTGAATTATTTAATTTCTACGGTTTCGTGTATGATTTAGGCTTTATTTGGAATGAATACTTTTCGACATTCTGTCTAGAATTTGGAAACTGCTGTGGGTTTAGATAATAATGAAATGAATATTTTTTGTAATGAAAATATTTTATTGTGTTATATATAATATTTTAATACACTAAAATCGCCTACACGGCGTAAAAACCGCCCTCTCTCTTTAGTAACAAATTATAATTTTTTTTAAACAAATCAAATCTTATTTTTTCTTTTTTATTTAATTGCCAAAGCGGCAACCTTAATGATGGCTCTGCTGACCGACAAACCAGCGTCATCTGTGTCGGTGAAAAAATCACTCGGACGAACGTAATGACGGCCGACATAATCAGCTGACATTTATATCAGCGTTTTAGTATTTTTTGCTAATGATTAAATTGTTGCGCTCTTAGGTGCTTTAATGCTTTCCGCTAAGTATCTAGATTGATAATATTATAGTACTAGTAAAATAGTCTTTGGTTTTTAATACACGCTTACACGGCCGAAGGTATCGCCCTAGGACTTCTTTTGTTCAGGATGCTTTGGACAATTTGTGTGGACAAAAAATTGTTTGTACACCAATAACCCTAGAATAAAAATACATCAGTATAATATTAAGTTTAATTTGTATTATATTGTTAAGTAGTTATTCTTTTATTTTCTATAACGCCGGGTTAGCTGACTGAGAATGCCATTAAGCGCACCCTTTGTATAACCTAGGTTAAGAAGTAAATACAAATAAATTAAATTCTATTAAAGAATGTTGTTTGTTTGCCCAGATGAGCACCGGTCGGCGGGAGGGAGCTGGGAGGAGCCGGTCAGCGCGGTGAGGAATACGCCGCTGAGGCGCTCCCAGAGGCTTAACTCTACCCTGGACTCTAGGTGAGTCACTGTTCATGTTATTACCGTCTAAGTATGAGTAATATCTTAATTTTTTTACCCATTACATTAAAATGAAAGTAACAATAATAAATATTCATAATACATCCTATTTATACTATTAACATTAATAAATACAATACGAACTTGACAAATTTGTATAGTAAAAATTCCAGATCGAATTTGCACCCAGTATATCTTTACCTTTGCACCGTACAATATATTTCGAGGTGAGAGAGAGTTGAACAGCTGAAAACAATCTTGAATAATAAATCAGCAGGCGCTGACTTCTGATTGATTACCATACTGAATTGAGGAAACATTTAT
The DNA here is from genome assembly GCA_018249125.1 of Asbolis capucinus. Taxonomy (NCBI): domain Eukaryota; kingdom Metazoa; phylum Arthropoda; class Insecta; order Lepidoptera; family Hesperiidae; genus Asbolis; species Asbolis capucinus. Next base: position 15,950 of record DWJZ01003243.1, read on the forward strand.
TTGTGTAAAGGAAATTAAAATTAAATGAAATAATAGGCCTAATAGCAGTGATTGCCTGGTAGTTTGAACGTTGGTATGGTTGACCTGGGTTCACACCTCGCGCGCACATCCTATTTTTAAAGTTATGTGCGTATCTGCCTTTGATTATTACTTGCTGCGGTGAAGGAAAACATCATGAGGAAACCTGCACTCCTGAGTGTTCTCCATAAAAGTTCTCAAAGATGTGTGAAGTCCACCAATCCGCTCTGGGCCAGCATGGTGGACTACGAGCTCTACCGTGCACATTGTGAATGGAGATCCGAGCCGAGTAATGGGATAGTTATAGAATACAATGATAAAGGCCTATAATATTACAATTACCCAGAAAAATACGTCGTAGCAGGATTTATGAATAATTTTTCTGTTTATACTATTATTTTCTAATCGTGTTGACCTTTACGGGAGGTTTTCTTAAAATGTAGGTACTACTACAGAAAAACCAGTCTTATTTTTAATTTTCCAGCTTATAATTTGCAACTTACACTTTTTATTTTACACAAAAACAAAAAATATACATATATCGTATAATCAGTTATTTTTAGCATCGATTTTAATCATGAATTTTATTTTATTATTTCTTAAAAATTCACTCTGGATTATAAAAAGTTAATACATTTGTATTGAATTGCATTCTGCATCGTTGCGTCGAACGGAACGGAACACGTGCAACATTATACAGATAATGATTGTAATTGGTGTTGATTCGATTATAACGCTCGTTTTAACTCGGTTCCTTTAATCGATGCGTTGGTTAAATAAAGTGGGTTTTAATGAAGTCTTAATGAAACATGTTAATTGATTGTAAATTAATGTTTTATGGAGTTAAACATGGTATTGCCGTTTTTTTTTGACTACCCTCTTTTTATACCAATAACTTTTAAAAATGCGAAAGTTTGTTAGGAATTATGCATGTATGGATGTTTGTTACTCCCGCAGATATTTATGATCCATGTCTGAAGTTACTCTTTACATCAGCTTTTTATCTAAGTACCCTACACATGTTTGTAAATTTTTGTACGGAAACTTTTTGCTCTTTATGTGAATTTGTGAAAATATCTAAATCCAGAAACGTAGCGTAGTATACTTTTGAATGAAACACTGGACAACGTTTTTGATACTTTTTAAAACATTAATGTTGTACCACTTTCTCGGTCGATGCATGTGTATAATGCACATTCATTAAGCTTTGTTATAAATTTAAAAACAAATTAATCTTTTATGAAGGATACAGCAGAGAGTCTGTCAAGCTAACAATGATTGATGACGTTTACGAAATTAGAACCAATTCTCTCGTTCATTGGGGGAGGGGCAGCTGATATTTTAGAATTTATTTTTGTTCAATCGAAAGTTCCAAGTGTGTTCGCAACATCCTCCCAACAACTTAGAACGTTACTAGACGCCTATTGTGATAGATATAGATAAAAAAAATCTGCCAAAATGCGGTAGTAACAGAGGCCGGGGAGAATGCATTTTGAATATTAGCAAAATTTGT
>DWJZ01003244.1:0-17475 GCA_018249125.1 Asbolis capucinus
TTATACATTATTTTTTGTTCGAAAACAAGTTCCCATTTTAAATTGAACGACATCAATCGAGTAGTTTTTGTCTTATTCGCTTTTTTAATATTTTGGTTTTTGTTCTTTAGATTATAACTTTTTTGTGGGTATACCAATTTTTGTGATTTTTAGTTTTTTCGAAAGCTATTATTTGTCACGTACTTCCACGTACGCAACAACTGACAAGTGGTTTTTGAGTCCCTTTGACACATTCTCATTTTAATACCTAACAAAGTAATTTTAAGTAAGTTTTCTTTAATGATAAAAAAAGATTATAAGTTCAGTTTCCGAGGAAGGATGGATGGATATTTTTTTTACTTTTTAACGCAAACTACCGAGCGGTAGTTGCGTTACATGGTCAGTAATGGTACATGTATTATAATCTAAAATAACATCTCTATTATCGAAACCACTGATATAACAAACGGACGGACCTCTTTGAACCCAGGAGTTCATCCTGAGCACATCTTAATATAAAAGAATTGCGTCTTAAAAGTTAATTATCACTTCCTACGGTAAAGGAAAACATTGTAAAGAAATTTGTTTTACTGAAAGTTCCGTTCTACCGTCTACGAATCCGTTTGGGTAACGTGATAGGCTATGACCTAAATCCCTCATATTGTGAGAGTAATGGATCGAAATGATTCTACGTACCAGCTATCATGTCACGCAGGAGACACTCGATGCTGTAATTGGGCAGCCAGATGGTGATGGGCAGTCTCCGCCGCCATGACTCCAAGCCGCAGAGCTTCCTCGCCGTCCTGCGGAACCTGTCTTCACGAACATGACCTGATGAAAGATGAAATTACTTAAGACACTTGTTGACGAATTCTGATGAGAGAAATAAAAACTTTTTCTGTGAGAATCATTTCATTTATATCCGTCACTCTTCTCTTCTCATGAGTTTCCTCTTGCCACAATACATGTCCATTCCAGAACATTCTGTTCCCTTTCGGGTAATCTTTATTAAATATTGATCACACTAAAAAACGTTCAATATTTCTAATTGGCTGACCCCCTAATATTCCACGTCGGGTACTTTGCACTTACAAATTTTTCAATCTAACCTTAAGTCAAGTGTCACTAGGTAGTGTCATATGGTAGAGCAGACAGTGCGTTACAAACAAACATGCAAACACAAATATTACTTCAATAAACACAATACATAATTGTTTTCACACACGCAAACATGCAACTGTTTTCGCACACACATACAGAATACTACAATGTAATGTTCTTTGTTATACTTCATTTAATTTCATTTATGATACTTCAAAAACACCTTTGAATTTGTTGAATTGGCGTAATAATAATGCATTTAAAAGTGGAATGTAGCATAACAATTAATTACTGAAATTATTTTCAAGATAATTCGACGACATGAAACAAACAGGTATCAGTTTACGTCTTTAATTTTCCGTACAAGGGCAAAACTCTTATTTGTCACCCTATACAGATACGTCCTTTTTGTTTTTTGTCGTCCTATCATGTGTATGAATTTTATTGTTCTAAATTTTAGTGTTTTCAATTTTTATTATTTTGTTACCGCGTGTAGGGTAAAATGTATTTGATGAATACATGTTATTTATTTCAATTAGAACATTACAAAGCCTTCTGATAAGAACAAGACCGATAGCTGGGATTCATTCGAGTTTCGTGAAATGAGCTTCTGATTCCCAAGTCTAAATAATTAGTTTTCATTTCATTTCAAGGAAATTATAACTTAAGTTCAAGTTGAAAACAAAACACCTTCACTTAATTCTGCGAAGTGTAAATAACAAATGAATTAACCAGACTCCTGATATTGCAAAACAACTATGGGACATAATATTCCGTTTAAATGTCGAAAACTGAAAATTACTGTCGGCAGTTAAAGTTTTTTCGCTGATTTTTCATAAACCATTTCGATAATAGGAATAAAAATATGTACACAAGGCGCAAGGTTTACTATGTACAAACAATCTAAGAATATGTGATTCATATCCGGCTTAAAGGACCAAAATATAACATACAAGTGTTAAGCTGAATATAAGTTGAACAGTGCTGTTTACCTACGCACTTATCAAACACACATACAGATGAACATAGAGGGTAGCTTTTACACAGTCAACACTTAACATACGTATACTTCGGGCATCATCGGTATACGATACTTGTCACAACGGGAAACAGGATTGCCCATTCAAACCTCTATTCTGTAGCGTTCTTGGCGTACCTACTAACATTATAAATGCGAAAGATTGAAGATGGGTGTTTGTTACTCCTTAACGCAAAAATTACTAAACATATCTAAATTATCTTTTGCTCAGGGATAGATTATAGTCTAAAATAACACAGAAAACCTTTTATCCATACCACGCGGGCAAAGTCGCAGGCCGTCCCTAGTCGTAAATAAACCTTCAAAATTATAACGACATTCGATGTGAAAAAATAGGTGTAACAGCGCCCCTAAACAAATGTCTTTTCTGTTATCGTTCACGCTAAACAATAATTCAAAAATGTATGGAAATGGTGTTTATTTCGAAAAAAAAGACGCCATATTTTTCTGCACTAAATGTCATTGCTTTTATCGTGAAAGAAAATAGAAAATATATTTACAAAACAAAGGAGTACACAGGGGGTCAAACGATTAGTAAATTAGTTAAAGCAATCTATAGTAGCCTGGTAGGGACTGAGCCTACCAGGTCCACGAAACGAAAGGTCCACTTTTGATTCCTGGCCGCACCAGGAATTTGAGAAAGATGGATTTTTGTTCGGGGTAAAGGTTTTATTTCACACGTGCTACTAATTATAATTCGGATGTATGAGAGTGTGACGTTCATAAAGGTAATTTATTAACTTGAAAACTTGTCCGTCAAAATATAGAGATGGCACTAGTTAGGCTGGCAGGCTTAGGCACACAAAGACACTGTACACATACCATGCACAGTTATGGGTAACTCTCCCACTACTGGGTAATATCTGACAATGTGTGGGATACAAGTCGTAGTCCAAGTACGGATCAGTGGACTTTCCCCACCTTTGGGAACTTTATGGGAATTCTTAGAAGTGCACGTTTTCTCACGATATTTTCCTTCACCGAAGCAAATGATAATGAGCTACTGATCATTTACAACTGCATGATTATCTAGTTCAGAGGTGAGCAACCTTTTGAATTAAAGGCCCAATTTTAAATTTTATTTTGCCTTGGGCGAGGGCCATAGATTAGCATTATTTATATTTAATCAAATCTACTTACCAGTATAGAGTAACTATATAAAGTTTTTATATATTAACAAATTTTTTTGTCTCAATGTTTTTTATGTTGTATTATATTTTGATTTGAAACAGTATTTGACTTTCTAAGCATAAAAAAACAAATTTAAAAATGATCAATGGACCGCATGCGGCCCGCGGGCCGCGGTTTGCTCATCCCTGATCTAGTTTAAACAGTAACCCAATACTAGTCTAATTGTGGAAATTGTCAATGAATTCGAAAATAAGAAAAGAAAATTTTCTGCATCTAACGAGGTTGTTGGTATGGAGGAAATTTGAAACGACGAAACGAATAACTTTTTAGTCTATTTAAGAAAAAAACTTTTACAATTCAAAATTTTCTTTTCTAAAAACGATATCTCCGAACCATATTCATCCTCTACACGTAACATTTAAATCGACATTGGATAAGCCAATAACTAAGTAGCTACAACGTTTAAAAATAAATTAAACGCACACAAAACTTATGAGTGAAGAAACAATTAATAAACAAAACATACCAATAACACCACTCATGATTCACTCACACGCCACACGCGCGCCGCTCACTGCCGCTCATGGGCGAGTAACGTCGACTGCGCGAGTCGTACGACGACTTCATTATAGATGATCGACCACAGCCGTATCGTAAGCGATGCGATATTATCAGAAATCTAACTCTTGTGAAATTCTGCAGCCCTGTTTCTGCTGCATTCACAAATCTTTAATTGTTACTTAAAACGTTTTTTTGCACAGAATTAGAATTATGATCGTGTACTGAGTACCTTACAGTACCTTAAAATATTGATACAAATCAGCAACCAATTCCATGTAATTAAACCCTTAAACAATTAGTTTTGTTTTTTTTTAATGAACAACAAAGAAATACTTCGTTAGAATCATGCAATGCTTGAATATAAATCGATGCCGTTTATTGAAACAATACAATAATAACCAATAACAAAATATAATAACATAATTCACTCCTTTACACACTAGGCAGTGTTAACCTGCACACACCTCTTATTTTCAAAAAGTTATTTACACATTACAAGTTAATTATCATTTGCATCGGTGGTGAAAAACATCGTGAAGAAACCTGCACTCCTGAGAGTTAATAAAAAGGCCTCGAAACTGTGAAATCTACCAATCCGCACTTAGTTCACGTGGTCTACTATATCGCTCATATTGTGCGCCACGCACGCCCAGTAGTGGGACAGATGTGAAGGTGAAGTACCTGTTAATATGAAAGGCTACATTTGTAAACATTGAACTTTCTTCGCAAGAGAAAATTAAAGTCTAATACATCGTCATTCCGCCATTTACCCAATTTTATTCAGCGTCAGCGCAGCGGTTGCCTCTTCCTTTACGTTTTGTATACCGGTAACTACATTCCCTTATCATTCATATCTTGCAAACAATCCATCCATCTTGGGCTGTCCTCGTTACAAAATTTTCAAATGAAATTCAGCAGAGGCGATGATAAAGTTACGCTACAATTTTCATACAATATTTTAAATCCCTTGCAAACCAAAACCAGAACCTTCGAAACATCAGAAAAACCTGCATTACCGGAAAACCCTGACTAGAATCCACCGCCCAGGATGAAGCAGAATATTACCAATCCATGCTAAAGTACAAGGTAACAATTATATGGGCGAATGCCAATTGCCAATGATATTCGACCCTGCGTCTCGAAGGAACTTTCTCTGATTAAACATTAATCTAATCAGCCTTATATGAAACGCCGCGATGACATTACCAATAGTACTATAAAATGTGATATTGTTAGACTTTGAACCGACCAATTACTGTGATTTATTTTTATTTCTGCACTTCTCTTGACTCAGCGCTTTGACTAAATTGTTTGGCTGACTAATATTATAAACACGAAAGTTTGTTAGGATCGATGTTTGTTCCTCTTTCACGCAAAAACTACTAAACGGTTCTAAATGAAATTTGACACGGAGATAGATTTGTCTGGAATCAACGTACCTACCCCACAGGGCAAGTTGGAGGCCGAAAGTAGTAGAACGTTACATTAAGCCTTTAGAGGCCCTAGCACCTAGTTGTCGTTGGCGGATACCATCTAATGAAGCAGATTATTTTCATTCTGAAGCTACTAAACCAGGTATTTAGGTTACATGTTGATAACACACTAATATGCACCGTACAACGGTGGGGACTGCGTAGGCATCACATGAGCACTTGATTTTTGGTAGTGTGAAGAACACATAGTTGATCAAAATCCTCTCCTAGCAAACCTGGGTTTACTGGAACATTCCAGTAGAGAATGTACTAGGACAAAATAGCCTACTAGATGCCTCATGAGATACATTCTACTACCAAAAATGCTCACAGCTTTTAAAATAATAGACGGTTATACAAAATCCTAAAAACAAATATTACTTACTAATCTTAGACTTACCTTAAATGATACGACACCAGCCTTAGACAAAAACCGGTATTAAAAAGGGGGTTACGTTATATAATTTGATTTAAATAATCACTAACACGACGCCGGCCCGGGATGAAGATAACACGTATTGTATATTTATTACTGTTTACCACTACACACACACGGTTTGTAACAATGGTTCAACACAAAGTTTTTTCATAGAAATATACGACACACATTATTTAAAAAAAAATACCGCTTTCAAACGCCTTGGACACGTAATACAATGAGAAAATCATTGTCAACCTAGTCTTACACAGTAAATACGCATTATTACGAATAACTCAAAAAGTGCTCGTCAGATGTCAATCAAAATTACATGAAACTGCAGGACAAGAACTAGCTTTCGAGTAAAGAATACAATTTTCAAATCGGTCGACTCAGTAAAAAAATCTATTCTATTCTAAACAAATAAGGTTTATTAAAAATAAAAATACAAGCTTTAATTATAGATCCCTAATACAAAAAAATACATAATAAATGTATTGTTAACCGTTGACGAGTTCCCTTGCCTGGAACAAATCCTGAACGTAGTATCAGGTAATGCTTGTTATAAAAATGCATAGTCATCAAGATGAAAACTTTATGCAAAATTTCCGTAGTGTAAGAGGAAGTGGGCCTAATTAAACTTGAGTTTTAAAAAAATCCATTGCTTAAAGCAACTCCTGGCAGGGCTTAATAACGAAGTGCCAACCAAGAAGCAAGTAAAACGCGTGGAGAACACAAAGAAAGAAGGGATGTAGTTTATGGTACATTCACACACACAAAGCACATTCACAGTACACAATACATTCGTATATGAAACAACAGCATTAACAGACCTCAGACAACAACATATCAAGCGAGATACAGAAATATGGAGGATGACTATGGGACAGGGTACAGAAGAACGACAAGGAAGATGTTGAAAAAACGAGCAAAAAGAACTAGCAGACCAGACCCTTAAGTTCTACGTCACTAGAAGACCTCGGTCATGGGTAACGTCGACTATCAAACGACACCGAAGGCCTTACATTTTAAGTTGGATACTTTAAATGTAAAAATATGTATGGAAACTCCTTCCTTTGCTATATGCAATTGACTTTCGTATTTCTTCTTCGCACTTTCATTTTTAGTTAGAGTTATATTAACCGCGAGTCATCACAAGAGAAACAGGGAATATTTAGATTTTATTGACGAACATTCCAACAATGTGTGGATGTGATTTGAATATATTTTAATGTAGATACATCTCCTTTTTAATAGACTAAAAATTGCCCTCGCTTCGCTTCTGAAGAAGATTTGTCCAGTGATTTCACACTTGCCATACTAATTTTAACCTATTATTCCACGGGAACAATGTAGTTTTCAGGAATAAAAAGTATCCTATAACCATTGTCCTTACATAAGCCACAAACATGCTAAATTTCATCTAAATTGAGCCGTTCGTTTCGGTATTGCCATACTAATTTTAACCTGTGGGAACTAACTCAATTTCTGGGATAAAATTTCTGGGATAAACCCATCCTCGGGTTTTAAATTACGACTATGCCAAGTTTCATCTAAATCTGCCTAGTGGTTTTTGCGTGAAACTCGAATAGACAGACAAACAGTCAATAAATCCAAAAAAAATGTTTGGGTTTCTATAACGATAAAAAAAATAAAAAAATACTTAATGTACAGAATTGACCCCGTTACAGATTTATTATTGATATAGATATATGTACTCAAAATTATGATTTAAAAAAAAATAAGGAAATATATAAATAAAGAAAAAAATTTTCATCCTCAAGAAAAACAAAACAAAATTTTAAAATTTCCCCGCTTTAAGTAGCTGTAAATTTCATCACACTATCTACTGGCCAATACGTAAAAAATTATTTGCAATTTTATTGTATTTTATTTACATACGTCTAAAGGCCTATTCACACAACGCCAGTTTATTGCCTATTGCATACAATGAATAATATTGAAGCAATAAACGACTTGAATTGTCCAATCAACATGTCACACTAATACTTTACTGGTAAGTTTTCCTTTCAAGTTTTCGTTTCTTTTCTTGGTTTAACAAGTCGTGTGTGAAATTAAATGGTGCATGTATATAGATTTCAGAAAATTAAATTAAAGTCAGTATTGTTAAAGAACTATTGTATAAAACGGATGTGCGAACATCACCATTTATATCATAACCTAATATATTTTTTTAAAGTGGGAAAATCCTCATGGATACCCTCAGTCTCGAGATGACGGACAGGTGATGCCGGACTTCCACTAGCTAAGACCACTACGGGTGTTCTTCTCGACACCAATGGTCAGGATCGCGGGCACGATTTCGAACTCTACCGTGATCATGACAACTAAATCTAAACCATCCCTAAAGACGCGATTCTATATGGGCTTCAACCCATTGATACTACCACTACAGTAAGTGTGTAGTACTATTGTGTAGGAGTAATTTGGCATTGTTTTCAAAAGATATGCCGATAAGTTTCTTCGCCGTTTCTCCTCCTCTTAATTATGGCACCTTTCCGAAACAGTAGTAGATTCCAAAAAAACTCATGTTCATCAGTGTATTGAAAATACCTACAGGAAATAAATGATTTTTGACTTTGACTACTGCGCACGGGTCTCTCCTTATACAGGGGGCCTAGAGCGTACTCCACCACACAGCTCTAATGCGGACTGTTAGACTTCATTAAATACGAAATAAACCAAAATCATGTACAATAGACCGAAAATGTGTTACGTATTGTGGTTTTATTGAGGTAAAGATAAAAGTAATGATACAAAATTTATGAACAAACTAAGGTCTGTTCACCCAGGTTGTGTTATTAAAAAGTAACTTATGTTATTGTTCCAGACTACAAACAATCTCCATGCCAAATTTCATTCAGATCCATTCAGTAGTTTTTATGAAGGAATAACATATGTACATGTAAATCCATCGATCCACACAAACTTTTATATTTATGATAGTAGGAGGATTAACATAATAAATAAATATTTTTGTAGGTATTATTTTCTTTTTAGTAACCAGATATTCCTACACACAACATTAGTTAAAAACCCAAGACAGAAAAGATCCGATGTAGTTAAGTAGTAGGTATTTTATTACAAGTTTTTTTACTATATCCTAGATTAAATAAATCCAGTTAGATCAAGTAAAAACTCCAGTCATGCATATTCATGAAAAAATTTATCACTTTACGAATAGGATTGAAGATAAAACAAGAAGAACATACAAATCTAAGTAAATGTTATAATCTCTTTAATCATAATCCATTTTAAACATTTAAATGTCACTCTCTATAATGGTGACGAAAAACCTTGTGACGAAACTTGCATGCCAGGGACTTCCCAAAACTCAAAGCTGTGTGAAATCTGCCAATTCACACTTAGCCAGTATGATGGACTATGGCCTTAACCTTCTCATTCAGAGAAGTGACTCATACTCTGTGACCGACGTGACCCAAGTGCTCAATAGTGAGCCGTCATGGGTTAAGATAATGAATCATAATTCTTTCGATGATAAATGTATCATAATCCTTTCTATGGCATTTTGTGGTGTGGTATGAATAAATATACAGCCGGGGCATAATAGCACATCTACCAATGTTAAAGGTAATATTTTGGTATACCCACATGGTGATTTCAGTCTTTCAGTTTCTTATCTTTATTTATGGGACCTTACGAAATAGTGGAAGATTCCAAAAAATAATGGTTATAAATGTATTGAAAGTTCCTATATCAAATAAAATATACTGTAAGTAAAGGTTATTGTTTATCATCACATTGAGCCTACCTTTACTGCTCAACCCCCTTCCCAATCCAACACAATTGCAATTCCAATTCAGAACAAATCCCCCCAAATACAGGAACATGACACCTCCAAAACAAATTCTTAATTAAGGTTGCTACATAAATTTTCTAGATCCCCCACTGAGTATGGGCACATAAGCAATAATTATTTATGAATATAGCAATATTACGATTGATTTTAGCTACTTCCTTCCTTGAATGAGAACAACGGAATATTTATTCATCAATGATTTTGAAATATCAATCTTAAGTTTAAGAAAACTGGCATTATAGGCATTTTTTAATATTATCTAATAACTATCATAAATTAACCTAGATTGTGTATGCTTATTATATTTTATTTTTACATATTATAAGTTAATGCTTGACTACAATCCCACCTGATGGCAAAGGGTGATATATGTAGTCTTAGATGACAAAGAACATTAACTTAGAAGAAACCTATTTACTCTTTCCTTGAAAACACCTACATTATACTTAAGCAGAATATACTGTAAGTAAAAGTGTATGCTAAATAAGTTTTATACTACACATAATTTGAATCTGAGATAGAGGGATGATGACTTATATACTCGTATCCTATAACATGATGCCAACTGACCTCTACACAAGAATTTTGTATGCAATCTTCTGACTTTCATTAATTGAGCTTGGTGTTCCTATAACGCAATAAAGTATTTTGACTTGACATTGACTTGACTGAAATCCTAAAACCACATTGTCAGACATAGCACATTTCATCAGTTTCCTTTCATAACTGAGGAAGTCTTGAGCAAACTCCACCACTCTGCTTTAATATTTAGCGAGCATGTTTTACAACATAAGGTGATCAAAAAGTCATCATTATATTCAACAAATATTTAAAATTTGGTGAGGGTGATATTTGTTCCTCTTTCACCCAAAGATTACTGAGTGGATCTGAATTAAATTTAGAATGATATAACTGTAATCTCGAATAGATACAATACTTTTAATCAACCTATTTACCACTCAGGCAAAGCCAAGGGCATAACATAGTATTTGGATAGAATTACTAGTATCATCGTAATTACTATGAATATATAACTTTTCATGATTGAACTTACACTCAAGCACACTCCTGACAAAACTTATTAGCAAACATTAGTCCAAAACAAGCACTCCTGTTAATATAACATTAGCAATGTATTTGAGATGTAACTTGTATCAATAAACAAAAAAGGAAAAATTATTATTTTGTTGTAATATATTATTACACAGAGAATACCACAAAAACTGTTAAGATACTGTTAAAAATGTGCAAAACTAAAAATGTACATAACGGAGTTTTCAAAATTTTCATTAATACTTTTGAACAAAGGCATAAAACTTTTTCTGTGGCAATGACCAAAAATTGCTAAACTTATATTTATTTAATGTCAACTCTCAAATGGTAAATCATTACTTAAGAACTCTATGCCAATTTTATGTTCACTAATTAACATTGGGTGGATAAGCAGAGGATGAAAATATAAAAATATAATTACATACTTCCTCCCTTCTAAGTAGACAATATGTGTTCATATTTTTGTAGAAAACTGCACCTCTTATAGGGATCAACATTATAAAACACACAAAACAAAACGCTAATCTAATCTAATCATAAAACGAAAACAAAGAACGGCTATACAGTACCCATTTTATGGAACAAAATAATAGTTTTCTCTGTAAACTTCAATTCTAGCTAGCTGATAGCATGTTCCACATCCGTTAGCCTAGTTATACTGCAATAAACAACATATTTACTTAAATTCTTACATACATTGACTAAGTTGTGCAACTACAAAATATATAGCACGTATTTAAATTTTTCGAACAATTAAGAAAACAGAAATATTTACCCAAAAGCGGTCTTCTAGGATCATTGGCGTCCATAATTTATTGTCCATATATTGTTCTGATAACTATTATTTACATATTATAAACTGATATATAGACATTGTATTACTATCATTTTGATTCAAAACATCGCTGTAACCCGCAATCACAAAAATTGCTATCACTCAAACAAAACTTTAGTTGACAGTGACATTGTCATGTATTGACAAGGCGACGGCATTGACAACTACGCTCCATTTTGGCCGTAGACGTAGAAAACTTGCTTAAATATCTACATACAAAAAACGGAAAATACATTTTAACTGGAGTAAAATTAAAATAACCAAAATTGTTAACCGATATCTTTAATCACGCATTTGCAATTTTATCCAATTTTAACAATTATCATGCCTGCATCTGCATAAAATAAGAAGAAAGTAGAAAAAAGGTTGTAAATTATTTCTTAATTAACCAGCTGTGCCCTGCTATTTTGAATCCGCTTGATGGAAAAATTTCGCCTCGTTGGTCGTGTGGCCGTTTCTTTTAAAACTATTTTATCTTCTAAAAAAATAATTAAAATGAAATTACGTCAAAAACTATTTTATTCAGAAAGATATAGTTTTAATTAGGAATAAGGAAAGATAAGGATTTGTCTGATAAGGATGTTTGATAAGGACGAAGTCTACGAAACCACTTTTGTAAATATATAATGCATTAATTTAGAAGAAACCACATAAAACCCATTAAGTAACGATAATAAAATTAAAAGCTAAACATACATTAATATGGTGCCGCGAACTTAGGTTTCAAAGGGCTATTATTTCGACATACATATTTCTTGCGGTAACTTTATGTATATATCTCCTTATCTTCTGTCGAAACAGAATATTTATTGCTGTTTTTGCTATATTTCTTATTAATGCTCGGCTCCTATTGTTCGTACCGTGAAGTTATATTTTTTTAATTCCAACCAATAGTTCCTGAAATTAACGTGAGAAGTGATATTAACAATCCAACAAAAAACTCTTTAGTTTAATAATATTCGAATAGATATCCATCAGGCGACCCGTCTGCTCGTCTGCCTGCTTATTACATAAAAAAAGTAATTGCTTCTGCGCTTTGAAGAGGATTCCGAGATCTCTCAAGAAACAGGACCGGCGTCCTCTGCGCGCAATGCCCATTCGGGCCCATCACTACGCTGCACCTTCTAACCTATCCGTCTATTCGTGTCGCTAGCTAGTCGCAAGCTATTCCTATCCTCCTATCCCTACCTTATGTATTTATCTACCAGCAGTACCTAAATATTAACCCGGCGGCTTCTGTTAATCGTAAGATTTGTAAGTGAAAGTGGATACGTGACAATGTTTCGTGTGATCGGTGTAGACTGAAAGTGGATGAATGGCAATGTTTCGTGGGTTCAGCAGAGGCTCAAAGTGGAAGAGTGACAAAGTTTCGTGTGATCGACGAAGGTTAAAAGTGTAAATGATTAATTAAAAAAATCCAACAACCGAGTTTGTCATTAACCCCTCAACGAATATACCGACTTACTATCTCCAAAACTTAGGTACCTACTGTTCCCGCTCATTAAAACAAAACCCGGATAAGCAAAACCGATTGCAACAAAGTTACTAACCGATGTACGTAATATGTTGATATAGCTATGTATCGATCGATAGAACATTCTCATAATTAGGTCGGACGTGGGAACGCGTGGTCCATCGAGCCCGATAACCTCTGTATCGTATGAAATGGTTGGTTCATTCTGGTATATTAAATATTTTCAATTACATAAACATAGTATACAATCAAGAAGAGAAAAAAAGATAAGAATTTTTGTGCTTTCAACTCACTAATGGCCTACAATAGAACAGCTCAGATCTCTCCTATTACTGAGGAGGCCTAAGGTTACTCCGCCTCGCTATATAAATGCGGATGACTTAACCGGGACCAACGGTGTTACGTGTCCTCCAAAGCACGGAAGCTGTCATTCAATCTTCACCACATGCGGTTACTCATCGGCTCCCGACCGCGCTCGCTGTTAACCTTTTCCGACTACCTACCATCGAAACAATGAATGGATATGAACTCTTCGATAGGTAGTAATAATAGGTATCTCAGTAATGTTAATGTTTTCGAATATCCGTTACTCTCACAGATATCTATAGTAATACAATGACTGTGGTTACTCTGTATTGTTGTCAACTTCCACTGCAATCCATGTTAAGAAGCAATGGACACCAGACAGAGGAATAAATTACTGAATAAAATTTAAAAAAATACATTTTTACGGCGCAGAGCCACCTGATGGGTCGTGATGGCACGCTGTAAAAATCTATTGAGAGTATGAAATGTCGACAAACCCCTCGGTAGACAATTCGAAGCTAAGAGAAGTTTTTAAAAGTTATCTAACAATTGAATCCAATATAATTGATGTCAAGACGCGGCGCAGTTTTACTGTGAGTTTATTAAGTTTAATTATCTTCAGTCCTTGTTGAATCTTTACATTAACTATTGATGTCTTGACATACTCATAGAAGATTGATCCAGTATTATCCAGATAAGGTTTTCCTCAAAGTCGGATCTCTACCACTATCACAGTTAGTGTGCACTAGGGCTAAATGTTACAAATAGAATATTCCGAATTGTCGCGTGGGTACCCGGGAATCATGAATTGAGTTGGTGCGTTTGTTAATAAACTTTAGTATCTACGTATTTCTTGCTACTAGATCGGCGTATCTTAAAGCTTTAACACTGATATTGGATCCTAGTAGTAATTATCATATGAACTTAGATAGTTTACTGTTACGTCACACAGAACAAGTAGTAAGAAAATTTCTACTATGCTTTCAATTGTTTTTACATAAATTTTTATACTTAGCTGGTCAAGCTTACTCCATACAATATTAGAAAAAAATTAAATGTAAAGAAGGCAGGGCAACTAATATGTTATTCAGCACTTAAAAAAAATTGTTAGTTAATTATTTCTTAGTTCTTATCTAGGAGAAACTCAGTTGAAGGCTTAGAGGCCATTCGGCGAAAGCCATTCTGAGGTGGTGTTTAGTGGGTATGCACCTAGGTTATCGTGAGTTCCAGATAACTAGTACAGCCGGCTGTGCTGGACGCAAAAAAAAAGGAGAAATAAATTTTTGACTCACGATTTTTTTTTTCGATGAGGCACTTTTATTTCTTTGTTTATCTTATTGATACTGTTTTTAAATTAGTTTATAATCGATATCAATGAATACCAACAATGTAACTATCAATATACGAATATTGCAATTTATGAATACAAAAACAATTGATGTAGCCATACGCCCTAGTTTTTAAAATGGGATAAAACACGGCAAACTATATGTTTAACCGGCTTAAAAAAAGATTCTCCATCTATTTTTTTTCTGTGTAACCTCACTTTTTATTGTGAGTACAAAATTTATTGATCAATTTTGTTTTTCGAAAACTGCTGTTTGTCCCATTTAATTTGAGTGACGTGAGTGAATGAGTCATTTTTGTATTAATGATCTGCAAAGGGAGGGATCTAGGGTTCGATGCACGGGTAGACATTTTTGTAACAGATATTATAATAATAATGAAATTTAATATATATAAAGCCTTATAACAATTCATTATAATGATTACTATTTTTTATTTTTATATATTCTTCGTTCCTTCTTCCTCCTCTCAGGGGTCAAGGTTTAGAATTCGAATATTTTCCGTCCTCAAATTTCACATACCAAACCTGGTAACGCTATGACTTGCACTTGAACATAGATAGCCTATAGAGTGGAAAAATCCAGAATTCATTGATAGAGTTCATTTGTTTCGTTATTAATACTATTTTTTACGTAGTGGGGTGGCGTAGAATACTAACGCTTCTTCTATGTTGGCAGACCAGAGTGTCATAAGAGAACATAGATTTATTACAGACACAGAACCACACACAGACCAAATATTTTTTTTTACCTTAGTGGTATTAACATAGGTCTTTGAAAAGGGAGGTAATTTTAAAAGTTACGTTCGTGGCAGAAGTTAATTAGCACCTGCTACGATGAAGGAAAGTATTCTGAGGAAACCTGCACTATGTGTGTGAAGTCTACCAATCCGCACTTCGCCAGCGTAGTGGTCTATGTACCCCTCACATTACGAGTGGAGACCCGAGCCCAGTAGTGGGTCAGTTACGGGTTCCAATGATGAACTTAGCACTTAACCTCCGCCTTAGTAATCAGGCTTACTAACCACTAGATCAATCTGTCCTGCCCAATCTGTCCTGGGTATGCTTGGGATCCATCAATACCATTATTGACCCCGGTTGCTTCAGTGATGCATTGTTTAAATATAAGAAACGATCACTTGAACTTGTCTGCATCTTTAATCGTCCACTACAACCCATTGTTAATGAGGATGCTCAGAACATACTTCACCACGCTGCTCCAACATTTCTCGTTTACATATTGCTTGGCGGTACGGTACACTTTTTAATCATCTATATAGCCAACAGATCCTTGGTTGGCCTTGGTATTTACACAACGAATTACATTTTGATAAAAAATAGGCAAATATTTTGTTTATATGTCAATATGCTGTTAAAATTGTATGTCTATACTGATTAATCTCCAATAATGTAAACACATAGTATATCTATAGGCCTCTAGAGAACTCAGTACAGTATTTTACATTAATATTTTATTTCCCAACCGATATAATTATTAGTAGTTGTCCTACTTCAGCATATTGCAAACTCGTGGTCGCCTGATCGCCAACCTAAGTCGACCTACGATAACTTAAAGCCACTAACTGATGTTGAGGAATAAAACGAGAGAGGGAAGTCTATGTAGACTGGTTGTCTATATGACGAAACTAGATAAACAACTTACATTAGATTGCTTCCGGTGCGAGTGAGACAATGACATAAACAATATTTTGGTCTCGCTCTAAGAATTTAAATCGAAACACTGTCACCGTTCGTTTACCTGATTTTTTTGCAGGAAGACGTTGTATTGTATTGTTCATCATACGTTTTAGGGCAAGATAAAAGGGATTTATCATTATAATTGTTGAGAATAAAAACACAAACTTGGAAGTTGTCGGATATATTTATATTTTACTGTTATTACTATGTTAATTTGATAAAAAATCGCAAATTTTTCTTTGTTTCTTGTTTTCACAACACTTTATTTTTAAAATAAGATTAGTATATAACTATAAGTGAATAGAGGCGTACGTAAGACCGCCGAGACGGGCTATTTCTTGCCAGCAATAGTCATGAAATCCTTGCATTCATGCCGTTGCATGCATGATTATTGTTGATATTTTTTACAGTTAAAGGTATTCGCGATTACAGTAACCGATATTTTTATCGACTGCCTCGCCGTGGCCATATAACATGCAACTGAATCCAAATATCAGTATACTTTATTACATATTTTATTGAATACTTGACTACAATGTCACTTGATAGTAAGTGGCAATCAATATCAATATAGTATTGATCGAAGGCGACGTAGTCTTAGATGGTAATGCGCATTAACTTAGAAGCCTATGCACCTTAAATCGCAAAAATCATGAGTACCCGTCATAGTTCACTACGATAAAAATGTAAAAAATCATATCAAAACATATCCCACTGTATCATTCCAGTCACAACGCACCACTGCACTAATGGCCTCTAACAATGTAGTGTGCATATAAATCTGCGACAGTGGTCAAATTGGCTCCGATCCTACACGCAATCAACTCGTCACATTGCATTTGCCTACGTATAGAAAATCGCATTGCTAGGTATACCAAATGTTTGGGTTGCAAATTCAGGATTAATATGCTTTCATTCATGAATATATAAAAGAAATTTGTTACTGATCGCAGTCTGCATATGAAGAGTATTTGAAGGAAACTATTACGGGGAGGAAAACCTCCCTATCTATTAAGATAATTGTGTATTTGTGCAATTTTATCTGAGAAATAGACGATCCCTTTTGAATGCTGTTTGTGTTCTGCGTATTGTACTAAGCTTGGATTTAAATCAGTGTTTTAATTAAAATTTGTTAATAAATAAAAATTTATATGTGCATATATTGAATGCCGTCTATGAACATTGCTATACCGACGCGAAGACATTCACTTGTTCGATACAC